>WURS02371530.1:0-17424 GCA_011762765.2 Rhinocypha anisoptera
TATACACTATAAATATTAATCTTAAATATCCAGATACAAACAAAAAAGCAACTATATCAAGAAGAAACTAAAACTTACCTTGATGAGGTCATGGACAAGTGATGCTATGAACATCTCATCCAGTTTAATATCTTCATTTTCCACTATGTCCTGAAAATATTAAATAAAATTACCAGATATATTCAATAATTGGGTAATTAATCACCATGGATTTCAGCACATCAAATGGACTCTTTACCTATGTAAATTATTTCTGAAGTAAAATGTAATTATCTACCTTTATTTTTTATAAATTTTTAATTTAATTGAAATTATACTAAGCTTAAAAAGAAGCTATATGATTATAAATTTCAAATATTAATTGCTTTTCTTTTCCACCTCCAATGGCAGCATACTTACATATAGACTTCCTTTAGCACTGTAGTCTGTCACAATAAGCACTTGACCAGAAGATTCCATAACACAAGCACCAAGAAAGGAATTGATATTGTCATGACGCAGTTCTCGTAATATTCTCATTTCTTTCATTGTCTCTCGAGATATATGAGGTGTTCCAGTACCACTACGTTCCCGTTCATTGTGGAGACCTATGCCTGTGTTACTGCCTCCTGTAAGCAGAAAATTCATGCCCATGTCAAAGTATTAACGTTTCCAAGATTGAGCAAATCATCTACTCATGAGTTGAATTTAATTGTGTGGGAAATGAATGTGGACTATACAAGAAAGAAAAAGGCAAAAGATTTTTAATTAATATTTATTTTATGGAATATGGATTTGTTCATTGAATATGGACTTTATGTGAAATTCAAGTCTTTCAATGGAGATACTTTTCCTGCAGTCTGATCAAGGAAGCTGTGGCATTTTAGAGCAGGGAAAGCATTTTGTTTACATTTTAGCTTTAAATATTTGAACGGTACCTCCATTTTGAACCACTCAATATCATCAATGAGAAAAATCAATACAATTATAGAATTTTGAAGAACATAAATCCTCTATTTAAAAAAATAATATTTTTCAATTATTTTGTAATTAAATGGTGTTTAAATCATGAAAATAATTTCAACTAAAACTATAATTTTTTTTAAATAGAAACATTTTTTGATTTGTTAACCAATTAGAATGTCATTTACAAAGGAAAAAAAAACATACACCTTTTATCTATGCTGTAATATCATATACTCCTTGTAGAATAGATTATAGGATTATAGGTACTCTGGTTTTGAAGAAATATCAAGCTTCTGTAGAATTATTATGCAACAAAAGCTTGCTATTGCCTATTGTTATCATCCTATTGAACCTTCTTAACAATTTAACATTTTTTTAAATTGGCACTCAAAAAGCTTACAGGGCAAGTAAAATGTTTTATTTATTTTTTTCTCTCCTATACAGCTTCTGAAAAAAAATAAAAAACAAATAGGCTGATAGATCAATTCATGGCATTTTTTTGCACATAAACCAAAGCCTGATAGGTCAGCCTGTTGCCACTACAAGGGTTAATCAGGTTCCTTTTGACACAATTTAGACTCGAAGACACATCAACTTACATATGCACATGCTATAATATGACACAAGAGAAAAAAAATGTAAATATACCTCCACGATCTTCCTTTCCAATCCCAAATCTTAGTTCCTTGATTCGTACCACTGAGCCTTTGTAGAGACCGGTTGTAGCGAATAGCTGCATACCGCATCGTGACTCATAAGAAACACCACTCACCAAGCTAAGCTGACAAGAGATGCAGAAGACAGGATGAAGTGGAAGCAAAATTCATAAAAACTATCAATTAATTGATTAAAATGATAAATATTTTTAATTAAAAATGGGGACTATTTACTATTTCTTCTATTATTACTTTTGTTCTTAGATTTATGAGAACTACTCATATGTTAAGAGTTATTATCGGGAAAGCAATTTATAAGACAGGTTGACAGTATAAATAGGATGTATTTGATACTGTTTATTTTCACATGTTCTTAATCATTAAACCTTTTATTCCAAGAAAATGCCAATCTGGAATAGCTGCAGTGGATAGTTAATTTTCAGTTCTAGATAAATAAATTGACCACTTCTTAAAGATAATAAATCAATAATCTTTGGCCATTGATCACTTTTGAGTTAAAACATTAGCTAACAACTGAGGTATCTACTATGGCATTTTTGAAGGATAAATAAGGTAAAAGATTATTTTGATGGAGCATACTGCTGTTGATTATCACTGACAGCCTCTGTTAAGACTGACTCTTCAGCAGAGAGTGGTAAATGCAGCACTACAAAGTTGGGATTATTGAGTGAGTTTTGAATGTGATACCATCAGCCTGTATAAATGTGGCATGAATTTTCTGTCTGCAACTGAACAAGAAACATTGCCATGACATAAACTATATTTTTAATTTAGACTATGCACCAAATCCCTGTGGCTCCTTTTGCTGGGTACAGCTAACATTTGTTTGGCAGTAATAGGGTTAAAATCAATGAGTGTGGTAGAGACAAAATCACAGTACAAGTATGACTGGACACAATGTGTCATACTAATTACTTTAGGAGTCATACATATAAAGTATGGTGTATTTTATACAATATAAAGAGAAAATTTATTGTAGAAAATTTTTAATGGTTTCCACTGCTAAAAAAATAAGTACAAAGATTTTTAGAGAGCTATCAGGGAAAGCAGCAAAAAAATAGATTAATATATAAGAATGAATTAATTTACAATTAAAAAATAACTAAACTTAGGCATATAAGCAAACAAAAATTCTTAATTTTATTAACCTGCTTGGGCTAAGGTATACACAATTTCAGAAGTTATTTTTTTTGAACTACTGAATCTAGGAATTATGGCATTAACCATAGGGGCTAATTTATTTAAGATTTTCCATGAATGAATAAAAACCAGTATGATTACTACAAAAAAAAGGTCATGTCACATGCAAAAAACATAGGAAGAGAGTAGAATCAACTTTCACCTTGCTAAGGGATGAGATAATCTCATTTCCACCTTGGTAGTAACCAAAGAGCTGGTTAGGCTGGATTCTCCACAACAGGCCCTCTATTTCTTGTTCAATCTTCCATTTTCGATATACATAAAGGGTGCACACCATGGCACAGAAGAGAAGCAAGGCCAGCAATGTAGCTACTACAGCACTTATTTCCCGCCACCCACTCTTATCATCAGGTCTTCGACAGTTCTCATTATCAAATCCGCAGGATGGCTCATCTTCTGGTTTACGTGGGCCGGCCCAGACTATTTGTGTAGTAGAGTCGATAAGGCGGTATTTCTAGAAAGATAAAATTATCTATATTAATGCATGACCATCAGCAAATACTAATATCAATACTCTGCCCTGGTAGTGTCAAAGTAAATTCTGTATTCACTCAATCTATATCAAACCAATGGAATCAAGTGGCATTTCAAAAAAAGGAAGTTTTCACCATTATAAAGAGACTATGATTGATTTTGCACATTAAATAAAAGACAGAACTCTTCCAATTGTAAGTAATGTTTTCACTTTCAGTGTACTTTTATTTTAAAGATTGAGACACAGTTATGTTGACACCCGAACCAAATTATATTTCTTTAAGTTCACATGCATAGATGATTCACTTTTTCCATTTATTTTTTAAATTAAAACAGCTAATACTCGTGACTTATCTTTAAAAATTTTTCTTTTTTTTAATAATAATAATAATATGTAATATGAATAATAATAATAATTTTTATTTGTCCAAAGATTTGATAGAATTACAAATATAGGACACGTCATGTAAAGCAATTGGGATATCATGTAGTGAAACTGATTTTAAACTGAAATGATACAATTATAAAGTTTTTATTTCCTTTGATCCTTTATAGGTACAGATGATTAACCATTTTGTGCATGGATAATTGACCCTCAGTCAGTTTGGCTACCCTTTTCACAGAATTTTTCTGTGAAATGTGTGTGTGTGGTCAATTTTTTGTTTGCCCAGTGTATTTTTTAAAACAGCTGTTTTTATAAGCTCAAGTAATATAAAAAACTGAATTACTATCATTTTGATGAGATTATACCATTTTAAAATGAAATCGACCCTTATTTTAAATAATGTTCTTGTATCAAATGCAGAAATAATGCAAAATAATCCTTTGTGATTCCCATAAATTTTTGTACAGATGTATTGACATGTATAACACTCTACAATGTACATGGCCCTAACACTATTAGTTAAACTTGCAAAAAAGAAGACTTTAGCTTACTATTAGTCCTGCATACTGCAAAAGCTATTAACTATACTACAACATTGATTCATACTTTTGGTAGGAAAAAGCCTGAGGAGTTAATTTAATATTATTAAGAAGGAATTACTTAATAACAAAAGGAGACTAAATAATTGATATGATTTTTACCTAAGAGCGAAATATAATAACTAAACATTAATAGCTGCTGGTATGTTCTTACAAGTCTTCTGTATGAGATCTTAGTTAATTTTGATAATAGAATTTTGTTTAAAAATTACACACACAGAAAATCACAAGAAATTCATTTCTTATATCATATTTGTAGAAATTGAATTATAAATTTCTTTTTGAAAGCCATGAAATATAATAAAATTTGGTGATGGACACATGCTATGAGAGGGACTGCTGATGTGACCTTAGGAGAGGTCACTAGTGTACTTCACTGAGAAAAGGTCTTACCCCCTGCTGAGAAGCGTCCAAGGGGGAAAAATTTTATACCTAGGAACTTGTTGGTTTCAAACTCTCCTGGCTCCATATAGAGGGTCAAAATTTGTCTTTGCACACTCATGTGCTGGGACTGTATTCTAGTTAATGGCTTGGGTGTGAAAGTGTTAATATCAAGCTTAAAATCTTATGAGGCTTTTAAACTCAACTATGAGAAAATTAAGGCATGGTTTGTTATTAAGGCACCTGAAGATAATGCCTAAGTTTAAAAATAAGTCATACCTAGATAAATTTGGTGAAAAAAATATAAAGTGTTCATTATTTTATGTACACACTTAAAATAGTTCTACATTACTGAATTCCTTTCAAAGTTCATCAGATTCAAATGCCTTGTGAAGCTGACACCTTATAATTGAGTATCTAATTATCTTACAATTAGCAAGTATATTTTGGTGGGCAAAAACAACAGTACCAGAAAAAGCAGGCACATTAAAGAATCTGAATTTAATTAGAGAAAGATTGATGATAGTACATTGATAAAAAAAGAAAGTACAATTTATCCTCACCAGTGTTTCCCCTTGTAGAAACAATCCCACTGGCTGTAGTTGATAGGGACATGAGAAATTGTTATGGACCAATGCCTCCTCAGGCTTCCTTAAGGCTAGTACCGAGAAATTTCCCTCTGAGTCCCCATTCTTATCCAGATTGATAATGGCACCAGTCACACCTTAAGTTACAAAAGAGAACAATATTTATCACAGTGCATAAATGAAACTCAAACACATAAAAAACTATTACACTAATAATAAAAAATTAAGTAAAATTTTCAAATTATATTTTAAATGTTTCCTTTCTGAACCACTTTCCTAATAAGAAGATAGACTTACAGATATTCCCCATTATCTTCCCTTGTCAAGAAGTTAGTTAGTCACATGATTTCAGTGATATATATTTTTTTAATAAGACAGTATACTATTTTAAACTAAGTTCCACAAACAAATCTTTTTGGAAAATCTTGAATTGTAAGAAGTAACATGTGCACATTAGCCAATATTTATAAATAATACTAGGTTAGGAAATAAAAGTACATGCATACCAAGAATTTCACCATCAACTAAGAATATCCCACTTACACAGAGTGATTTAAAGGTATTATTTGATTTTAATTTGTATTAATTTTGCTAGTTAAATCTCCTACACTGAACTAAGAATGGAGGACATAGGGACATGGACTATAAACAGAAAGGTAGTAAAATTCTTAGTAGGTACCAAACTAAATTAATATTTTATGGAATGTCACCTTTTCTTTGTATGCAAATGACCCCTTTGTCAATGTCAAAATCTAAAAATTCTGGTGTGAAATAATTTCCTGTTTTTCCTATTTTGAGAATGTTGTTTGGAATGGCGGATTATATTAGTTATCAGCTTAGTTCCCTAAAAAAAGTCTTGATCTTAAGTTTTTATGTTCTTTTTTAAATACAAAGAAAGAGGAAGTAATACATGAAAGGTCTATGATTCAGATACTGGCTGAGGGCAAATTTTTTCTTTTTAGAATCAGTGGGTTCTAAAATGTGGTGAGGAGGTAATATTTCTCACCACATTCTGTGTTCATCCTTTAATGCATTACTATCCCTTTAAACACAACCAATATTCCTTAGAAATTATAACACTACATATTAGAGGATATACTACAAAATGATTTCCTAAGAATACTCCTATCAATATTGTATCCAACACTCTCATACAACATTTCTACAATAGTCTCATCATCTCTGTACCTACACCCCTATACATCCCACGTACTCTGGTAGGAGCCATTTCTGATGATTTCCTGGATGATGGACTTTCCATCAGATGCTATCTGAGTGATATTCTCAGGAGGCAACAGATTTTGTGCTGAGTGTCCTTTCTGCCTCAGAAGTGCATCTAAGGCACGGGTGTACAGCTTCACACTATCATAGAGATATGCTGCATAGATTGAGACATGCTACTGGGGAGAATCGGAAATAAATAAGAGTCAAGTGAAAGTTAAAAAAAATAATATAGTAATACAATCAATAAACACACAATCAATATACACAAATAAAAGTTCCTATGCATATAATTACTGAAACGAATTGAAATTACATAGTGTCTTTGTTATTTATTTTTTCAAAGCTTTATAGGGATAAACATTTTGAAATTGAAAAGTTGTACTTAGTTTTGGAATGAATTGTTCTTTGGTTCCTCAGTTCTTAATAGAATACTCAGAAGTCTACTGGTAAACAAAATCAGTACTTAATACATTTCTCAAATTATTTTTCTTGAAATCTTTGGAACCTTTGATAAACCTTGAATAACTGTTTATTCATGATAACAGAAATATGTTATTAGTAATTCTACCTATGAAAAAAACAGAAAAATTAAGACAAATGAATATTAATAATTTGTATAAAAATTTATAAGGAGTACTTTTAATAAATGATGAGCTACATCATACACGGAAAGACTGAGAAAATGAGCTGAAGAAGGAGTCATATGATACAGATGAAACATGTTAAAAAACATGGGCGGGCTCTTTAAATTTTGCAAATAAAAACATCAAGTATTATATACTCTACATTTTTGCCTTCGCCCTCCTTCTTTCCACTGATTTATGATGATATAAATGTTGGTACTAAGTTCCAAATTATACAAAACATGAGCATCTAGCAACAAGTAGAGATTTTTTTCATTCTTCATCACTGCAGACTTTTAATGTGCTTCATCCATGATAAAGTATTAAGAGTTGCTCTGCCATCACTGATAGCCATTTAGCAAGAAATATAGTAACATGAGTAATTGCACCATACCTAGTTATGATCTTAAATGCTTGTCTCTAAATCTATGACTCAAAACAGTTTTATTCTGACTGAAGTTTATCTTGGGACTCTGAAGATTTCAATTATGGAAAACTAAGATCATGCATAAAGGTTTGCAGTTTTTTGGAACAGAATATCCCTACATTTTTAACAGTATACACTTTTAATATAGTACTTCATTAAGCGATTTTAATAAGAAGAAGTTCATTCATTGACTGTAAAATAATAAAGCCACATGTTACATATGCACGAATGTTATCATTGCCTCAGCACTTTTCAGAGTTAGCTAGGTGCTATCTTAGGAGTTTTTTTAAATGGGAAGAGCAATGGAAAAAGTAAAATAATGTCTTACACCAGCTAATTACCTCACCTTGTGTAGATTAATGCCTTTGAAGATCTTGGGTACAACAAATTTGAAAGGAGGCATTGAATTATATTTTCGTACATTCTCAGTGAAGTTAGTATAATTCTTCGATGGTGGAGATGCCATAATAACAAGCAATGAATGACCTCGCTTCACAAAATCTTTCTGGTCATAGCAGCTATTAAACTTGTCATAAACTTCAGGCTCTATTCCGAGAAAACAAAAAATAACAGCAATTTAGCAATGATCACATTTATTTACCTTATTTTTTTTTAATATGTAAATAAAATAATCCAACATCGCAGCAAAGTCAATACATATAATAACAATAAAGATATTTAGTCTTGTTTTCATTCAAAATATAAATATACTCAAAATGTCAAGTAATATTTATTTTTTATTTATTTATTTATTTTCAATCACCCACAAACAGCACTAATAGGCCAGTTACAGTGGGCACTATAAAATTTTTATTAACAAGGTCAAAAAACACATGCCCTAGGTGGAGATTGAAAAATCCACTCGGAATCCTCAGGATTCGAACCCTTGACCTCCTGGTACATAGGCGAGGACATTAACCTGCTGCCACCGAGGCCAGCATAATATATTCTTCAGTACCCATAATTAAGCTACAAAATTGATAGTATCATCAATGAATATATTAGTTTATGATATACATTTTGGTCCATTTAAAAGAATCTATAAAATCTTTGAACCCACTGAAAAACTTATCTGCAATTCATTTTGAAAATGACGTTTTGTAAGATTTAATCAGTGTTTAATGGGTGCCTATAAAAATATTTAGTAAGTTTTAACTAACATTTAAATGTCTGAACTTAATTACTATTTACTATAACAATATATTAATTAACAATAATTATATACCAATTTAAAATAGCTCCTTTTCTTTCAACCATGACGAACATACAAAATAATTGGAATTCTTTCAAAAGTCAATCATATTTGACTTTGTGTACTTTAATTCAATATGCAGACACATATGCACAGTGCATGACATTATGACATTCCTCATTCCAAAAGATCTTTTGGTATACTGTAAACATGATAAATACAATAGTGTATGCAATACACAATACAAGTGGTTCAGAGTTGTACTTTTCCTTTATTTATGCCATAAGCTATGAAAAGGGTAGAAAATCAAGTTTAGAGGAATCTAAAATATCTAATAATTCCAAATTAGCCAGGATTCATAGTAATTTCGTTAAAAATAAATATATCAACTCTCATGTCAATGAAATAGTATAACATGGGAGAAATATAAATGGCACTTACTCCAAAGAAATTTCATTGCCTCCTTGGCAGTGTAAGTCATTGTGTCAACAGTAATAACCAAGTACTCTCCATTGTCAAACAGTTGAAGTGCCTGCATAGTTCCCATCATGTCAATCAATGATGTAGGAGCTCCAAGAAATACATATACTAGAAATATTGAAAAATAATATTAATTGAAAAACATTAAAGTTGAACGTGATTTCATATTAGAATCAAAATTTAACAAAAAATCAGACTACACTTATTTTGCATATATACATTTACTTCAAAATGATTTTTCAGTTATAAAGAAACATTTTATCCTTCAAAACTCAACTTATGAAAATCAAATAAAATAAAATCATATGTAATATGCTAATTCTATAATAATCCTAACATTTGAACGAATCATAAACCCCACTATATAGTTGAGGTATGAATATCTACACCCTTATGGTAGATTAATCTAAAGAAAAGCTGAAATAATCTAAAAGTAAATTATTTCCATTCTAAAACAAGAAATTGTGATCAATGCTAAAAAATCTAAAGGTTTTATCATGAGAAGAAAAAATATAGAATTTACCTGATAAATACATAAAGAGGAATATTCCTCTATGGTATGGTACTGGCTGTATATACTGCAAGTACCATACTAGAATTATACAATGGAAGTTAATTTTAAGAATTGATAGGACACATCTATTGCTTATATTTAAGTATGTGGGTGCTTTTAGCATTTTTGGTAAAGATTTTCTCTGCTAAAATTAGCGGTGATAGCTACAAATTTATTTTTTGTTTTTAATAACTTTTAACAAGTGAAATATATATCCATACAACACTAAGTGAACAAATAAACCGATGAAAAAATGAATTGAGAAATAAAAGAGCTGATCATAAATTATCATTCAATGACCTTTCAAAAACTAACACAGAAATGCCTTATTCTTTAAATAACTTAGTTCATATTCTACCGCTTGTTGTACCACAACACCAGCTTTTGTAGTCTCTCCTTGAAGAATGGTGGTGCCTAAGTATTCAGTCATTTGTTGATGCAGACCATAAGGTCATATGGTGAGCAAGAACTTCCTCTAGGTGCCAAATCAGGGCTGTAGGGTGGTTATAAAATATTTTCTAGGCACACACTTTTTCTGCTACAGTTTGAGGGAATATGAGTATCACATGATTCTTCCCAGCCATTTGTTCGGACACTGCCTATTAATTATTCTATATTTCATATTAACATCTGAATCATGGCTCCTGGTTGCATGAATTATGCTAAAAAAATAATGTTGCGGTGCTTAAATAATGTAAACAGAAATTTTTGGTTCTATTGCATTTTCTTGAAAATGTTATGGTTTTTGTTGAATAAGTGTTCATATGCCATCTGGACTGTTCCTATTCTCAAAATTCTTGAAGATGATCTATCTAATGCCTCTTACAATTCATAGTTCCATGGTGACACGAGCTTCCATACTTTTTTGTAGTGTTTAAGGAAAATTAATACAGAATCCAATTTTATGAGCTCTATGAATTGGTTGTTTCCTATTTCTGCACAACTTATGAAAACCCAATGTCTATTTATACTATGAAAACCAAAGTGAAGAGTCAGTAATCATTATGTTCATGGTGCTAATAACAAAATGATGACGTGCCTTTAATCAAACAACAACATTATGTTCATCATGCATGCTTAGACCTAGGAGAAATTCATCAGCCATGACTGCATGTTTTTTCATTGTATCAAGAGCCATTTTCTTGCCTTATCATGTGAACAAGTGAGAGTCCCTCTAAATTGTCTGTACTAATCTATCAAAGCCATGGGGGAAAAACTCCTGTAAGAGTGACATGACTAATGGTATGCCTCAGAGAAATTTGTCCTTATGCATGCTGAAAAGTGATCACAACTTGCATGCCATAAGTGGTGACAGTGGTGATGGTAGACTCCATATTTCACTGAGTAATGCTAGAGTAGAACTGAGCCATGGTGGGTAGTGAGATACAATTTTGCTATTGACTATTGCACATGAGCTATGCCACAACTGCAAAGTTGTAATTATTATAAGCCAATTCGAAGGTAATCTCTGAATAGCCCTTGTATACATTATTAAAATATCTAATAACCTAAATTCTAACTAATGTTCATATTAATAAATCATTATTATTTAATAATCATTCTATTACGTACAACCATTATGGGTTTTGACATTCCAAAATTAAAAAGTTTCTGCAAATGCCTATACCAATGAAATCATCAGCATAACCTTATTGAAGACTTTGGTTAAGATATGGAAGATTTTTTTATTTTTGGTCATAATTTTGTTATGTACTATAAAATTTATGACATCACACTTTACTTAGTGGAAGTTTTGTATATCCATGATTACTGAATGAATACTTAAATTGTGCTTTTCAACAGAATTTTATTCTTTACTACACGTTTCACTGGGATACAGCATCATCAACGATGCTATTATACAGTGAAATGTGTAGCATAAAATAAAATTCAGCCAAAAAGAATGATTTATTTTTTCATTTGGAAATCATGGATTGTTGTTCATTAATATTTTTGGAGAAGATTATTTATTTCCCAAATCAATACAGCCTGTTGCCTTGGGTATTTATTGTAGTAGAGACCAATTAAAAGCCTAATAATCTCCTTGCTCAATGCTTAAGATGTGTTACATATATGCTACAGATAAATAAATCAAATGATTAAAACATTAAATATTTTCTTTAGAATTTACTAAAGGAATTCAGCTGCAATAAAATCCTGCATTCAGACCAAATGGAGTGGTAAAAGAGATATTTAAAGCTATGAAATTTGTGCATAAATACATGTCTTATTCCTTTCTAGTACCTAGTAGTCCAATGGCTATGTACTTACTTCTAGTACGATTCTTCGTTTCATGGATAACTCTATACCATTGACCAGAATGACAGCATTCCAAGTTGCTCAAACAACATGAATGTTGATCATCAACAATTCGATTATGGTTGATTGTCATTCCCTTGCTTGTGGCCTCCTTCACTAGCGAAGCTCCTACAGATTTCCATGCTTTCTCTGAGAGTATTGAAAATTTTTTCCACTGGTAGTAAGTAAGTAGTGCAATAATTGACTTTGTCACCTGGAATGAGTACAAAAAATTAATGTGGTAAAGATGCTTGTGACTTGGAGATTTAACAAGACATAATAACACTATAAACAAATGAATCATGACATTCCAATGCAAAGGGCTGATTATACCAAATTAACAAAGTTAGTATCCCTGCAGAGAACAGTCCCTAGAAGTCAATTTTAATTATGCATTTTTTTAAACTTAAAATTCTCAAACTGATCCTCCTAAGCAAAACCTAAGTATGGATAGGTGAGTAGTGCTAGGCGATTAAATATTTAGGTACCATATACGTTTAATTTATGAAAAGACTATGAATGTTACCTACATACCATAAAAATATACTGCAAAAATCAAATTCTTGGATATTTCTCTTTACGTGATTTCAAAGAAGTAATTTAATTATTCATGAGTGTTACAAAAGTAAGGCATAAGTATTGTATCCTACACCACCATTCATTATCACCAAAATTAAAATGGTGAAAATAGTTGAGATATTTTAACATATTTAACTCAGCATATTGAACCTGGGATTCATAGATGATTTAATAATAAGGAAAGAACGAATCTGCTCACTCATTTTGTTCAACTGCAATATCTATTTTAATGATTGTCACTGACTCATTTAGTTATTAATAACACGAATCACAATTAATTAATAACTGATGATACTTCTAATATGTAAATAATTCTATACTTAAGGACGTGAATTAGAACAAGACTTACAAACGGCCCAAGAAGTGTTAAATAATATGTATTTAACTAAATTTTTCTGATCCTCTAACAAACTCTCCTTTGAAGCGTCTGTTTATTACTGTTCGAAATAAAAATGGTTATTTACGTATCTTTTTACAAAGAAAATTTTCTAAATCAGGTAGGTGCATATGTTTGGATGCCCTGCACCCTTTTCTCGAATTCCCGCAAAAGTTCTTCACGTAGTGGTGGGAAAAATACCATGGGGCTATGATAACAAGGGAGTTAAATCAACCACCCGTTCTGTCTCTGAATTACATCATTTTATTTTCATACGGGATGTAATGCGCAATTCATGGCAACCCAAAATAGCGATAAGAAATTTCTTCGCCTTCCGCTGGAGGTAGTGGTTTCCCATTTTCTTCGCTCGCTGGTTTCATTTCCGCTCCGGCGCGAGGATTTTCGCCACTATTTCGGGAATTCTGGCTCCATCATCCGGTGTTTGAAACAAGCAAGCTGAAATGACTAAACATCACCATGGTCGACGATCAAGCACGAGGCCTCCGTGACAAGAGGGTTTCAGGGAGGTTCGCTTCCACTCTTAATTTCACGCTTCTCTCATCATATTTGCCAACACTTTTTACACAGCATCTTCTAGTAACTCTACCATGTTTCATGCTTCGCTCGGCATAATCTGGAAGCCCGACTCCTAAAACGGTTCTCTGTCAATCGCGATGTGACCAGCGCCATTAGAGGACCAGTTTGCTCGAGCCTTGTATTCCCGAAGATCTTCCAAGTTATATTTTGGACGTTTGTATGCCGAAAAGTTCCCTTGCTTTTGCTTCCTTCGATTAAAAAAGTATTTATTAAAGAAAACCGAATCGACCCTCCCCAACTTATAAGACCCACGATATATTACTACCTGTTAAAGAATATGACTGTGAAAGTCACTGGCATGGACAATTTTGCTATATAGGATGTTCGATCTAGAGTGTAAAAGGTCAAGGGGTTACTTAGGTTTACGCATGAAAACTAATGATGTCAAATCTGTTGTTAGTCATCGTTCCATCAACATGAGTATATTAATATAGTATATCTATTCGCGATGTAACTACAAGGTTCAAAAGCAAAAAAGCAGGAACATGGAGACAGAGCTCTGCCTTAGGTCAGGGTAATAAGTTCAACAGGAGAGATAAGCAAAACCTGCTAATCCAAGCTTATTTTAACCCAAATCCTTTCTAGTTCATTTCTACAACCTTCCCTTTCTTCCCCTCCACCACATCCCAACCTTATCCCTCCCCACGGTGACCACCAGTTAGTTATCTCCTGCCGCTTGAACACTCCAACAACAAGCTGGTTCTGCCGGCGGCGTCCACCTTCCAGAGAGAGCGATCGAGTCTTGTCCGTCATTGCATCCCTTCTCACCCCACACCTTTCCCTCCTCCTCGCCCTCATCTCTTCATGCCTCTCTTCCTTTCCCACTAACACGGGCCATTTATTCCTACTTAATATTTCCACGTGCCCAACGCTCGAGGTCACTCCCTTTAACATTTTACACTAAATATTTAGCATAATATTCGCAAGTCTTCAGTCATTTCTGCATAAATACCAAGACACATTCACATGAACGCCATGAGACGATCCTTTTAACCGCAAGCTTTTGCCGACATTGGGTAAAGTATATATATATATATATCATTCGGCCGGAACGTAATTTTTTCTAAAATGTCCCTGTTCATACCTGGTGATATCAAATCTTAAATAAAATACTTCCTTAGACGAAATGGATTTTGGCTCGCAGAGTCCATTGAAACAAAGTCAAATAGACACGATACGACCGTCATTCGAAATTTCCACCTACTTTTAAACTCTAGTTTTAATTGGAGCTGGATTTCACATTATAATATCGCAATAATTTCTACTATGCATTTCATTTTCAGAGATCGTGCACGCTTCCTACCTTCTGTATACAGAGAATAACTGAAGTAATACTTGTAGGTATTAAGAAATTCTGGTGAGGAGAGGAATTAATCAGCACTTTAACCGTTTTTAATCAATCCACGAATCTCGACAGACGACTGCATGTTGTGGGGGACTACTCGCATGTGAGTACTTATCTACTTGGTACGAATGATCAATGGTTGGAACCCACTTTTCCTCTACATGGCGGGTTAAGTTTATGCCGGCACAATATCTTGATACAATAGGAATTCAAATCAACCCATTCAAAGAATAAGGTTGGGCGACTGCATCGGAAGAGCTTCGATTTTCATGGTACAGATTATGTCTCTGATTTCCTAATGGCTAAAAACTCACCTGAGTGTGTGGGGGCTCAGTCCTGGCGAATGTTGGTACCTCCGAGGCTTTGTAGTCGGCACATTTCTTCAATTATCGGCCCGGTCAGAGAAAAGAAAGAAAGAAGCATATGATTAGCCGACGATTCGAATTTAAATCAGACTCTGAGGCGATCACACGAATCTCGTCATATTTTCGTAGAACGAATAAAGGTGAAAATTTATTGATGCAAATCGATGGTGTCGAAGCTTCAATCTGGGCCGTACTTCAAGAATACCAGGTACTATTGCCATAAATTAGAAACTAGAGAATGTCACGACGGTGTTGTAGATATGCCAAACATTGAGTTTCTTGTTGATATCAGCATTGCAGAAAAGTGAATAACTGTAAAATAAACTGTGGTCCTGTTTAGCGCTTAAATTCATCTTTCTCTTTCCCCAATATTTTTCTATGCTCCACATGGCGTGTGTGCATCAAAAAGCTTAGTGGATTTTAAGGATTCGAAGAGTCTGAAGTATTATTCATAGCGTTTTTTACACATTATGATCACCACAGATCTGGTAAACTTATTGCACAAGATTAATTGCGAAAAAATGGATAACATTTAAACTATATCTGGTACGATTCCTTAAAAGGATGCATTAAATACCAAACTTGAACACTTTATTCTTATTATGTAGCCATCCGATTTGAACTGTGAATCGAAATTTTCTAATATTTAGAAAAAAATTCACTCATATAATACGATTTTTGTCAAACTCCAATGAAATTATGAAACCTTCATAATATGTAGGATTTTTATTTGGAAAGTGCCAAACGGACTACGCTCACATCATTAAAACATAAATGAGCATTCCTTTCTCATTCTCCAAGGTTTCCATCGCTTTTAGGAGTAATTAGAATCCAATTTATAAATTCAGAATTTGTTCTCGAGGGTTAAATCGTGAATACAATGTAGGTAGTGAAAAGGCATAATGCAAATACTTCTAAAAAAGTTCTATGGGACGAATCGGGCATGTGTATATCTGGTGATCGGTCCCCTTTTGCAAGACAACGCCCCGACTCAAAGGAAGCGTCAGTCGTCAAATATTTTTTGGCCAAACAAAGTGTGGTTGTGTTTCAACGCTTCCGTCAGCACCGGAATTAGCACCTGCCGATTAATTTTTGTACCCAAACGCGAAATACCACTTGAAGGGAAATCTCTTTCATTCGATATCGGACATAATGACAGAAAGTGACGAGTACATTAAATACCGATGGTAAGGGAGCCTTCTACAGAGGCATTCAGAAGCTGTATGACTGCGCAAGTCAGTACAACAGTCACAAGTGGTGATGTCTGGGGAATGTTAAACAATAAAGGTTTAATTTATTTCAACCAATAATTTTTATAACTTAGCATACGCTCTGAAAGAAATGGAATGAAGATAAACAAAAGAAATATCAAGACCATGACAACAGGAGGAAAGGACGGAGAGTATATAGAAAAAGTATAGGTGTTCAAGTATTTTGGCAGTGTAGTGTAAAGTAATCGGAGATGTAACAAAGAAATTACAGAAAGAGGGGGAATAGCAAATACAGCATTTAATAATATGGAAAGTTTGTTGATAATCAAGATGGAGAAGGAAATGAGGAAAAGGTTGATGAAATGTTATGCTCCGAGTGTGTTATTGTATGAGTCAGAAACGCACGATTAGGAACATGGATAGAAGGAAAATAGAGATGTTTGAAATGTGGACCTGGAGAAAGATGGGAAGGTAAATTTGGAGTGATAAAAAGGAGGTAAGGAGGTGTTATGGGGAGGGCAGAATACTGATGAAAATCATTAAAAAGCGGCAGATAAAATTGTATTGGACACTTTTTAAGGAATGAAGAATTAAACAAGAGGGCAGAATTTATGAGGAAGCAGTGGAGGGAACGGAAAAAAAGAGGAATAAGGAGAGGGTAGCTATTGGAAGTGAATGGAAGTGAGGGCTATGCGCAAATCAGTAGGAGAGCACTGGAGCATTGACTACAAGGATCTGTCGATGGGCAGATGATGAGAAGGCGCTGTGTGAAAAGGGGGCGTCCAAATATGGTATTTTGCAAAGACGAAACGTAAACAATATTTATTGGATAATTTTCACCGAATCAGGCGTGATGTGGTGGAAGAGATTCATACTGAGAATAAAAACAGCACTTTTCCACAGAAA
>WURS02371639.1:0-17423 GCA_011762765.2 Rhinocypha anisoptera
CAGCACTGAGGAGAGAACATTGTTGACGAAGGCAGGCTCTCCTGCCGAAACGTACGATTCATTATTGTGAGTGTCCTTTCTGTTTGTGTCTTTCTCTCTATAATCATCTATGTTTATGTATGTGCTATATACATATATATATATATATATACATACATATATGTATACATACACACACACTAGGACAAAAAATTGTCCAATTTTGGGCAAAATAATATGATCATTATGGTGATATTTTCACAGTAACTGGGTGTATGGTGAGAAATAATTTATCAGATCAAAACAACATATATTCCTAAAAATATTCCTAGATAAATATGTTTAAAAATGATTTTTGATAAGAAGTTTAATTGGCTTACCCCAGTATCATTACCAGATTACCTTAAATACATGACAAGAAAGGAAAAACTAAATGATTAATTCATTTAACTATCCAGTAGCTATAAAGACACATATAATAAAATCTAAGATAAAGTACAAGGTGAGAGGTGTAAAATGACTCTTTGAATGAATGTTGCTTTTTGAGCACACATCTCAAGGCCACTGTTTTATGTATTCTGAATAGTCAAGTAAAGAGAAGCACACTATGTCATCGGACACTAAGTATACTTTCCCTTCTCCATTTAAATGAACTCCAACCATGTAAAAACTTTAAAGATTAATAACTTAAAAACAAAACTTCAATCTTATGAATCAGACATCAAGTCTTGAAAGGTAGTAGTATCATCACAGAATTCACTAAACAAGTTTACCAAAAGTAATTATTAATTGCTTCAAACATAGAATTTTCACCGCAGTGTTCATAAAGATTGGAATAGAGAAGAGCATTAGGCTGTTTGCATCAAGGTATGCCACTATATAAGTGATGCACTATGGAACTTGATTAGAAACACATTGTAGATATATCATGATAGAATTCCAAAGTTGGGAAATAAATTAAATGAAGTATTAGTCATTTAGATAGCAACTGCAACCATTGGCAATATATTTAAAAAGAAACCATTTTTATCAAAACATTTTTTGGTAGAAATACATTGAACTTGAATGGGTAAAACACTCACATATGAATTTTAATGCTCTACTTACTGACTGCAAGAGTAATAATTTTAACCTTTCAAGAGATGCAAGTCTCTTAGTAGAGGGAAAAGGACTTAGGAAGAAAGATAATAGATGCAAAAAATATATAATTTTGATAAATGACTATTACATATTCATAATCAAATACCTAAGTAGCATGCATTCATCCATTAAAATGCCATTATAAAATTTAATGTGTATGAAGAGAGAAACACTAAATCTATTCATGCTTAAACTTACTAGTACAATATATAATACTTTAAATGAAACAATCACACAAAGACCTGGAGTACAAGTTCCATAAAGAAATATTTACCATAGACTTGTGTTACAAGCCGGCTGATTAACAAGTATGAGGACTATTAGTGATTGGTGATTTGGCAACAATGTGTACACTGCATCAGTCATTTCACATTGGGGAATGCAGGAATGGGTAGGCTCAAATGCTACCTAAATAATGGCTTCTCCAAAATTATAGTCAAGTATTAAAGTTAAATTATGACAGCAAATATGTCAAAAAGGTAATTACTTTTACATATTAATTCATACTATTCAAAAGTAGAGTAAAACGTGTTACCAGAATAATAAATTTCAAATATTTTCTGCTACCGTCTATAATAAGAGCTTGAAGGTTTATTGTGAGTGTAAATAATTTTATTACTGCAGAATGCTAGGCTATGAAAATTTATTAATTTCCAGTGTTCTGTAACCTACATTATTAACTTCAAGTCAAGTATGATAACAGTACAGCTCAAGTTACTATTTTAGTGGACATTTAATTTTAAAAATTCTAGTAGGAAAGGAATCAACATGGGAAATATCTTAAATTATATCCATTAATTTCAAATGTGAATCCCTTAGATTAAACCCACTTTAAAAGTACTTTATAATAACTAAGAAATGTGTGAAAAATATACATATTGCTGTGATGATGAACGCAATGAATTAAGTGCAAACCATTTATATATGTCAAGATAATTGTTACCTAGTTGTTGCTGAATTCTATTTTTACCAAGTTGACACAAGATATTTTATAATAGCTGGAAAATTTGAAATAACAAAAAGAAATGATCTTTAGAGAAAATTGCACTTAATGTTATGTGATTTACCATTTTTTAACCAGAAATTATTACATTTCTCTAAGTAATAAAACTAAAAAGACTTATCCTTGCCCACTACAAAATTTATTTTCCTGCCATACCACCAAGACAACTTTGGTTGGGTTTGAGTTGGCATACTAGGATTAACTACCATGATAGGGATTCCTACTTCTAGACATATCTCACTGGTAGTTATATAAAATGTATCATGTATATTTCAACTAGTTTATTAAACTATTCTTGATTAAAAAATTGCTAAATATATTATCATATTTCTGACTGATTTCCTAATTTTAAATATAGCCTGGCACTTGCTATAATGTTATCAAACCATTATAAGGATACATACTTGTCATTTATGCCTATATATATATATATCCTCAACATGTTTTGTAAAAACTACATTCGACAAAATTACTATATACTTCTAATACTCCATTGTATATTAAGTTGAGTAAACTCATATGATCTTGTTTTCTTAGCATAGAGTATTAATACATTCCTTTTGGGTTTTGTCATCGGTGAGTGTCTTAGAGGGCCAACATTTTGATGATTGACTCATTCATCTTTATTGCAATTGATTGATAATGATGAATGATTCAATAATAAAAACATTGGCCCTCCAAGAAAATGTCACTCAGTGCAAGGCCCAAGAGGAATTTATTGACTTAACTCTTATCTATGTTGGTTAAACCATAGAGTAAGATACTCTATGGTTAGAGTATATTACTCTATGGTTAAACTGAAACCAAATAAAAAGTGTCCTCTGGGATATAATATGATGATTTCAACAATTTCTCAACTTTAATTTCCAATTCACAGATGCAAAATGCCTATTGGCGAAGTAATTTTCTCATTTTTTCTAAATATATCTTCTTGCAGAAGAAAACAAACAAACTTATACCCAAAATGCATCATTGCATTGATAGTTTAAATGATTTTTCTGTTAGCCTGCCACTATTACTAAAATAAAATACTTATATATGTTTTTAGTTGCCTATAATTGTTGAGGAAGCCCAAGGATTGTTACGAATGGCAAATATTAGATAAGATAGGATATATGCATTTATTATAAAGCAACAGTTATAAAAATTAAGTTATAAATTAAATATCTCATGGTTAGATATAATGGATCCTGTCAAAATTATCCAATGGTTAACTCATGGAAGGCCATGTGATTTTCAGAACTATCTGCCATTTTATTAGTTGGAGATTGTCTAGCATATATTTTGAAACAAAAAACTATAAATATTGAAAAAAAATATCTTCTGCAGGTGGACAATTCCCACCATAGTACATCACTAAATGAAAGCACTTAGGCAATAATATATTTGAAGAGTTTAACTACTGTCATAATATTATAAAGAAAAAAGTATATAGAAAGGATATTAAGGTAATAAGGGCAGAATGTCTGATAATAGACAAAGAGAAGGAATAAAGTACCTTTGTCAATAAGAAGGGAAGGACTAGCTTTGTTGAGCTGAAAGTATAGAGAGGATACTGAACCATCCAAAAAAATTCTTCAAGCATTATTTTAAAATGTTCACAGGGCTTTAAAGCCTACATTATCACAGTAGACTGATCAGAACAGCCAGGTATAGAGCATGACAATACCAATGGCTGACATATACCACATTAAAAAAATACCTGAGTTTTATGGAATACCATAATTACTTGATTATAAGAAAACTAAAATTTAAGACAACCCCACATTTTTCAGTTTAAATTTGGAAAAAATACAATTTTATTTTTGGGTTAATATGGTATCACAAAAATGTATAATAAACGTTTAATTATTGTATTTACCCAATTACATAAAAGATGACCCCACATTTTTCTGAAGCTAAATTTGGAAAAAAATCATCTTATTTTCGGGAAAATACAGTACATTCCTACACATTCAGTAGTCAATTTAGACTTATCATTATAAAGTGCTCAACAAGGAGTCACAAAAAACATAAATCACCATCCATGCTAAAATTAAATAAATGTTTTTCTAGCAAGAAGACAAATTTACAAGCAGCACAGAGAATAAAAAATACCACTGCATTTTCTACACAAATTAAATGCCATTCATAAATGACTACTATTGCCAATGTGCACATCAGTAGAAAAGTTGAGTAACTTTCTGGAATGAGCCTGTTATCTAATGACAGTGTTTACAGGTATAAACCAAAAAAGGAACTATAGGAAATAAGGGAATTTCATAATATACAATGGTCAGTTGCAGCATGTTCTAACTGACCACTAACTCCATCAGTATATTGTTATAGAGGTTATGCAGACTTCATGTTCCACTTGTTAGATGTCTCTAGTGACAACTATTCAGTTTTTTGTTGCAGACTACTCTTGATGATCTAAATAAATATTTCAATGCATAAAGACTAAAAATATCATTGTTAATGTCATTTTAGTTTTAAAAAATTTTGAAAACCATGGTGGTTGTGGTAAATTTAAATATCCAGAGGAAGAATATGAATAGGTTAAATATTGCTATACTATGTACTAACTGAGAAGTTACCTATTCTCAAAAGAAAAGATCCGAATAAAGGGAGGACGGATGCTTTAATCATAATTAGTAGTTCATTGATTAATGACTGAAAAAAAATTTCATGTACCCTCAACTACCGATAAATATGCTAGTGCACTTCAGCTGAATAAGCAGAAGAGTACTGACAGTTTCACAGCTGATGAGAAAATGCCCCCCCATAGTTTGAGCAATAGGTGAATACATACTTCCTAAACTTATCTCCAATCTGTTCCCTTCCCCTCCTATACTATGACTTCCTCTTGAGTTTTTTTCCTATTCCTGCAGGAAAAGTCACTATTGTTACACTATAAAATAATAAAAACAACAAATATCACCTATGTTACAACAGTAATGTGGTGATTATAGCAGAATCCAGTATTTGCATGAAACCTGAGTGAGAAAGTGTTGAAGAAATTTTTGGTTTGTAAAAATGTTGTAGTAGTATTTTTGTCTGTATGAAGCTTCAACAGCTGGTCATTTTGCATCTATTAAATCTGAAGAAAAACACATTTGGACAACACAACAACCATGCCCCGGGTGGGACCCGAACGTGCGACTTTTGGGTTAGCCGGCTAGTGTATTAGCCACCAGGCTAACATGGTCTGCTTGTAAAAATGTCTAATCCCTGAAGAAAAAGGATATGAGATATTACATAATTCTAATAAAGATTCTCGGTAAGAGTACTTTTATGGATAATATGGGCTAAAAAATGTCTTGGAAGAAAATGAATTTTCATTGTAAAAAGACCTCAAAGAGTACAGAGACTAATGGAGACTAGATGCCCTTTTTGATTTGGAAGTCGGGGAGATGAGAGGCCTTGACTGTTACCACTGGTGGGGAAAAAGAGGGTGGTACAAATCACTGAACCCACAGACAGAATGGTTTTACAATCTTCCTGAGGGTATATGCAATAATATTTTAATGTCTTGTGCTACAGGAAAAGATAAAATGGGACCTACAGCATTTGTGGGAAAATGCTGGGTTCAGAGAATCTGATATGAGTCAGAGAACCCTCGGTACAAAGAGACCCTATGACTATGCAGGTGGGAAGCTGGTTGAGATGTGATGCTTAGGAAAGTTTTTTTTTACTACAGTCCCTTCCACCCTTTGGGAATCCCCTTGAAACTTTTGTGAAAAACATGGCCTGGAATCACCAAGAGACTTTTCAAGGTCAAGATGGATCCCTCTCTGTCCCTCTCATATATGCTGTCACCCATTTGTGGTGGGGACACTATGACCTCTGAGTTCTCTCAAAGGGTCAGTCACAAAGACATTTTGAACAAACTACAATTGATGGTGAAAAGTGCACTTAATGTACAAAATAATCTGAGAAATTTTAGCTATGGAATGTTGCAAAAGTGAAAGAGATGAGTGACTGTATTCACAATAACATTTAGAAAAATTAAATAAATTTCTTAAACATACATTGGAAGCTTCTAAGTCGCATGCTACTAAAAATAGACCATAGTAATCTGGAACTTCAAGTTACTACAGATTTTCTTTTTCAGTTATCATCTTGCAGCTCCCTCTTAGTGGGGAATAAGGTAAGTTCTATTGTACAAAAAGAAAAATTAATTCTTAGAGAAGTGATCCATTTTACATGTCACTTACTTTACATTCATTAATGTGTTGAATCAAATTATACATAAAATTAATAACTTTTTGGTTTAACTCTTAACACATTTACATTCAAACCCAGCAGTTAACTTATAATGCCAATGTAAAGAATTCACTGGCATACAATAGAAAATTTAACAGCACATTTTACATGCAAAAAATAACATCAATAACAGACCAACACCTTTAGGTTGGATGAACCATAAAAAACTTTCCAAGATTTTCACAAAAGCTGCTAACACATCCTTTTAGGCCTATCATAGCAACATAAATTAAATTTCACAGTAATTGAATTTTTTCACAAATAATTGCCAACATTACAGTACTAAGAAACTTCAGCAATTACACATAGATTCATTTGAGTTGGTCCAGCATGGCTAATTTTCTAAAAACCAACAATGTATGAAAGAACATCAGTCATACACACATGAAATACATCTCTTCTTTATACATATTACCATTATAAAGATATTTTCCTAAGTTACACATGAGAATTAATGATTATAACATTGAATAAAATGTATACATGAACAATCATGCAATCTGTAATACTAGTAGTTTAAAGCTGATGTATGTGATTAACCCTTTGTCTGTGGAATTGAATTCCAGGATTATTCCACAATGAAACAATTGCAGTAGTCTCATTATAACTAGGTGGAGGCAGCACATAATGATCCCCCACCATGTTTGAAGACAGGGTGGCTAGTCATGAAAGGCCTTATCCCTGTGAAAGCAGGTATATTTTAAAGAAATGTAGTAGATTCCATTTTCACAGTCAAGGGCTGCAAAACCAAGGGTGGGTATATTCAAATCTCACAGCTTATGGGTTAACAAGCATTCATACAAAAATGAGACTAGCCTTAGGGAAGTACATGGATTGGCATGGAGCCCTGAACTTTTGGAATTCCAATGCTCCTGCATCAATCAACATGTAAACTTCCATCTAAACCATGTGGTTATTGTACTTTTATTTCTAATAAACCAAAATGTCACAATTAAATGCCAAAATATACATGAGCAAAAATACAACCATTATAGGAAGGAGGTTTAATATAAAATCAAGTGAAGAAAATCATGTGAAATGTAATCATGCTGTTAGCTGGAAATCAATTGGGTTAAACAGGTAGGTAATGTGTCCACCTGCTAGACCATAAAGGTTTGAGTCTTGCTCCAGAGATGAATATTTTGTATCAGTTGAAAGGGTTAGCTTTACAAGAGGACTTTATGGACTGAACTTCACCAACATAAAGATTACATCATCTAAAGGGCATTCAGTGGAATTCTTGCCAAGAACCTCCCCTCCCCTCTGCACACAAAGGCCAACCCCGAAGGAAACTTTAGTTGGTGGCTATGAAAATGCCATTGTTATAAGTAAATATAAATCAGTCTCATTTACTAACAGTCAGTCCTTTGGTACAACAAGAGACAGTAAGAAATGTATAAATGCATAATACAACAGAGTAACATGGTGGCCTTAAATGAGCCTTCAAACCTGAAGTCATGGGTAGGATCACCCATAAAATATGAAACCCTGGACACTCATCTGTTAAAACAGTTAAGGGACAATGGGCCAGACTCAGGGACATAACAAGAAATACTTGATTAAGTCTACTATAATCTCATATACCAGTATGAAGATGACCAGTAAGAGAACAGGTGTTTTACGTGACATCACGTGATCATATCATTGTGATGTGATATGACATCACAATGATCATTGGCAGAAAGCTACAGAAGGTCAGAGGATACTTTAAGGATAAAGTATGTAAAAGCCAAAGAGAATAT
Source organism: Rhinocypha anisoptera (assembly GCA_011762765.2). Taxonomy (NCBI): domain Eukaryota; kingdom Metazoa; phylum Arthropoda; class Insecta; order Odonata; family Chlorocyphidae; genus Rhinocypha; species Rhinocypha anisoptera. Next base: position 8,110 of record WURS02371639.1, read on the forward strand.
TGCAACTTAATAAATACACGATATTTGATTACCTAAGAATAGTATTGCATGTTTAGACATATGAGCAGAGTATCAACAAGTATAGGGCAGAATTATCTATTGGCTGATCACTAGTTACGGAGTGGACTCACGATGTCTAAAAAAGTCATGATAGAACTTGACGAACAATTTCAAAATTCAAATCCTCAGCTTAAATTTGCCTGAATAGCTGGAATCAAAAGTAGTAATGAAACAAATGAAATAATTAACAAGACCCCGTTCTGTAATATGTATCACAAAAATGTCATATGTTAACATGGAGGGTTACATGCTTTTTATAATCTCAAACATTTAATAATACAGAAAATAAAGCTTCCAGCATCACAATAAGGAAGAGGTGTATGTATATAAAGTCACAATAATAAAATACCAAATTTTACTGCTTGGTGTTCATTATTATTGCATTTAAAAGATGCTTGTTAATTGCACTATATTAATTATCACAGTTATCACAGAATTTGCCTAAGTAGTCACCAGTAACTTACATGTTATTTGTCATATAAAAAAACTCAGAGTCAGTTTCATTAGGGTGGCATGGATATGAAAGTAACCATGACAAGGTATGGAAGAACCAAGGTAGGAATACAGACACAAATAGTATATGTAAATTAAATTATTAATTTTTCATAATGGTATAACTACTTCTTGGGACTACTTCTGAGTTTGTTCACCTTTCCAGCCTGGGCTGACATGGATAAAGAATGTGGCTAATAGAATATATGTACCTAATATCTATTCTTATTCATACTTGAGTAAAACTAGTAACAATTAAAAAATTCACGGAAGACTAGATTAATGATGCATTCAAACTACTCTATGGTAAATTCCAAGGAGCAATCTAGAGTTTGGCAAAACCAAATACATATTAATTAATACTTAATTGCCTCAGTAGATTTAATAAGAACCATATAAACATTTTATATTGTTATTTAGAGTTCAAATAAATCAGTGCTCTAGAATTATGAATGCTTAGTCCATCCATGTAATAGAAAGTTTTGTGCTCATACGTTAAAATGATATATCTAGCTTTGTGAGAAAAATGATCTTGTTACAATATGTTATGCTTTCAAAAATTATAATGTTAATAACAGCAGAGTTAGACACAGATTGCATTCACTGATTAAATATAGTGGAAAAAGAGTAAGGCATAATAAAATTTTCAATAATAGCGATGAGGCATTTCATTAATGGCATAATTATAGGAAAATAAAAATAGAACTGAAATGACACATTTTTCTTTTGTAACTGGAATGTAAAAGCTCCTTCCATGAAAAAATCCATTCAGTGTGACAAAGTCGCAATATTCTTATTTTTGCAATACATGCTTCTGCAAAGTATTGCTAATTGGGTAATCGCCAAGTTATAGAGATCTGTGTATACACAAATTAAAAGTTAACATTATAAGATACAGGTAATAGTACATTATAAGAGTCAATGGAATAAATAACCATCTCCAACAGTAATAAATATTGCAAGTGATAAATAGTGTAGTAAATAATGTTGATACCTAGTTATCAAGATCATCAAGTTACTATGTTGATATCAAGGTTAATTGGACACAAAGTGAGTAAGAAATTATTTAAAAACCACATTCAAATAGTCTGAATAGTTTTTCAATGGTTATCTGAAGATGTGATACACATTTCTCTATTGATAACTGTAAAAAATTCAAATCTCACTTTGGCACAATTTATAGAATTAATTTGTTATGCTAAGAAGCATGCCAAACTCTGAATGAAAAAAAATGCAAAATAATTGTAAAGATTCCTGTTTCAGTGACCCACATAGCACATATGACTGAGGTAATTGTGGGACAGAGGAATAACTAAAGAAATTTAGATACACATGGAGGTATGAGGAGTGAATAAGACAAGCAAATGGTGAGTTGTGAATCCCACTGAGACATCTGGATTAACTCAAATACTAATGGATGTTCCAAACATCAATAACAGTATGTTTATCATTTCCATGGTTTTTCTTTCAGTACTAGTTAAATGAATAGCAGATGGATTTGGGACAGTTTTGACAGGGTTATCATTCTCTTTCTCAGTTCTGCCCATCATCAGTCTCAATTGGGAATCACAAGGCATGTCTTCTACCCAATACCTCCATGCAGTTAACTTAAATGTCATGGCCTACATAATAATAATATTACAAACGAACAAAAACAAATAATAAAAGTAATAAAGATTATCAGTTCAGAAGTAATTGTGTGAGAGTTTAAGGAACTGCGTAAAAAGTTACCCCAATTCATATAAATAGGTAGAGCCTTTAAAATTTCTTAAAGATAATTTGAGCTCAAACTAAAGAACTTCACAGATGGGTACAATAAGGTGCAAAATTTGTTTAAAAACTGGTGAATTTGGTATTCTTATGCCTTATATTTTTTATAAAACTATGACATCAGTTTTCAACATTCTTGGTACATTATATCATTGTCGACACTCATAGTCCTTTATAGTCCGGAAGATTTAAAATAATCGGAATTCACCTCTACTCGAAATACGCATATCACTAATAAAAACTGCAGATCAAACCTGCCATTTAAAGCCAATTCCTTCACCAGCCGTTTAAATTTCCTTCTTGGCCAAAGTTTCCCTTTCCCCACTCACTAAGAGAAGGCCTATGAGTACCATCAAAGCACCACTCCACCACAATACTGATGTGGATTCGTCAAATAAGAGGGCCCCAAAAACAGCCTGAAACCAAGAGCTTTAATGAAAGGTATTGCTGCAATCAGGTCTGACTTGTCGATTCGAAAATACCAATCACATTTCTTTCCTTTCGGAATAAATTCTACTTCAATACACATGCTTATAAATTTAATACTACTTTGACAAACATAGGACATTATTATAGAGGCTAATACCAATGCCATCGGCGTTATATATCATTATAAATTCTTTCTTTATTTAAACAGGGATATAAAACTCAAGAGTACCGGAGTAAGGCTTCTTAAGAATGCACGAAATCCGAAATTAAAAATTACCATATGGAATAAAAATAGAACATTTTTTTCAACTGATTTCACGGCATCATATTATTGTGAAGTGGACTTTAAGTAACCAAAGAAACAAAAAATACGGGAGATTATCTCACCGACAGAATGAAGCTTGTAGAAGTACTGATCAAAGTTGAAGGTAATGATGAATTCGAGGCTTGTAATGCCTTCACATAGAAAGTCCACACAGCCGCATTACTCAAAATCATACACACCACAATCAGAAACTGAACCAGCCAAAATTCCTGAAACAATGATGCTATTAGTATAAATAACCAGTCTTTTACGATTGCCGCATTAAAACACTTGCGTACAATATCCCCTATACATGTGTAAGGTGCTTCCAGTGTGAGATCAAAAATTCTTCTCTTCAGCGAATGGAATGCACCACAGATGTAATCAATATGCTCGCTGGATCCAGCAAGCTTCCCAAACAAGCTCCCTGCAAACGCACATAATCCTGCAACTGCAGCATATGTAATCCGGTATTCGAATTTTCTTACATCTTTCATGTTATAAGTGTCAATGAAAGCTACCCAATTCCTGTTTGTAACTGAATTGTTTGAGATACCTCCAGATATTCAGATTCAACAAACCCGACCTTTTCTTCTCCCACTTGCGCTACTGTTCGCTTCTTGGTCGTCATTTGGTTAATCGTTTATCGCCTTTTTGGCGCCCTTTTTTTACTGAGGTTTGAAGTTCTTCGACAAGACAGCTAAGAAAACGAAAATAATGCGCTCAATAATTATCTGCAGATCTAATTGGAGCACATTCAGTTATAACCATTTAGACGTTTGGAATGCTATTTGCACAAACGGTTTCATGAAGTCGAAATGTCTATATTGAAACTTTGTCCATTCCAAAGCCACCTACATTCTAAGTGGCTCTGGCCTTTCTCTTTCATTCTCTTTCAATAAATAATGTTAGCCATACATTCAATTGAATTATATTAACTAGGACATAATTCATAGTGTTAACATAACTCTTATGTGTTATGTACATAACTTTTATATATAGTGTTAACATAATCTCTTATGTAGCTTACAAATTTTTCTCAGGAAAATCTGATCTTTCTCACCCAAATCCTTGGATTTATAGCATCTTTTGGTAAAAAAGAAATTCAACCTGAAAAACTTTGACTAAATGGAAGATAATGAGACACTCAAATAGATAACAAAATTACTGTATTGCAGTGCTAAGAGAATAATATGGCAAAGAACTAAACCAATAAGGATTTACATAGTAGCTAAATCCTATAATATGGTTCATGAACTTATGAGTCTTGCAACAGATTTTTTATTTTGCAGTCAATATCCTAGTTACAGATGCACAAGACCTTGTGGAGACTCCCTTTCCTTGGGAAAATCTTTCACATAATTAAGCAGTTACTCCACAAGAAGGATATCATAGCTGTGTTTTACAACCTACAAATGCTTGGTAATCTATTTGGCTCTACTTAGGACAGTAGACGTTCTCAACAAAAGCTAAGTTTACTAACTCCACTGTAATGATTGTGAGGCTAATTATAGCTTCCAAACTGGCAGGAATTTTAACATGAGAATACAGGACAATTGGGCCTGTTACACCAACAATCAATATAATTCACAATTTTCCAAATATGTACTTACCACTTCTACATTGACACACCAGTGATTTCATACCCAATATCTTACCTACATCTTATTTTAACACAACATAGGGGGCTAAACTTGATACATTAAGAGAATTAGAAATTAAGCCTTAGACCTTCGAAAATTCTGTTAAATGAATTGATGTATATTACCCCAATTCTCCCTCACAACCCCTTCCCCATCTCTTTTAATTGCATCTAACCCCACCTGCATAATACTGCATTACCTAATAACCCTCCTACCCCAGCCCCATACTTCCCTGATCCTACACCCAAACCTTCCTTCCACCCAGGTGTAGGAAATGTCAAAGGGCCTTTTGTCCTTTCCTTCATCTCTCCTTTAACAGTATGTATATATAATACCCTTTGTTTCTGGTTTGTCTCACCTGATGGTGGTGGTTTGTCACACCTGATGATACCATGCAATGGTCACAGAGGGTCGTGTTAATAAATATTTGATTTTAGGAATTGCATTGTTTTTTTCTTCCATTACTTCAAGATAAAAGAATTCCTCCTAATTAAACTTGAAACCATCTTTGATAAAAAATGAAATGGCAAGGTTTCAATCAGGGTACACCCCTACAGTCCATTTTACATATAAACAGTCCAGTTAGCTCTAAACTAAAAAATAATACTGCAAAGCTGACCTCTAAATTCAAAGAGCATTTTAAAATTAAAGTGTTTTTCTCTCCTGTCACTGAAATTCTGGAACTTGATGCAAATAGAGAGAAGATATGTAATGCTTCACAGTTAAAGTCATATGCAAGGTCTGATATAATTTTTTTATCTGACTGATGTAAGCAAGATTTAGTAAAAACTTGTAAATGTTAAATCATGTCATGAAAACACAGAAATGGTAATATTATGTAAAAATAATGAGTTGCTACATTTGGCATAGATGTTGCGAACTCGACTAGCTCAACTCACAAGCAGTCTTCTGGTAGTGAAGATACCATGCTCTGTGGCTTCACTGAATTTCAATTCCAAACTTAGATTTCCCAGTAGACATGGAAAGGAATTAAAGATTTTGTGATACCGGCTGAAAAAAATTGCTACTCCAGGAGGAGGATGCGGAAATCCTCAGTAGTCTACTCTTTTATAAATGTGGTGCTGAAACAAAAAAAAAATCCAATTCACCAGGCCATGTTTGCCATAGCATAGTATTTCCAAGGTTGAATATTGATGTAAGTATAAGCAATAAACTTGTTTTCAAAAATCAAATAATTTTGGACCTAAGGATATATCACTCAAGTAAAAATTTCTACCAAATTTTAAAAGCAAGACCTTTATAAAAATAGATGTTTTGAGTACCAATATTAAACTGTTAAAAAATTATGTCTTTTATAAATGAATCATCTCTCTTTTTGAAATATTATTCAAAATATACTCATTGGAGTATGGGAAACTTATGTGCCAGCTGAGTCAGCATTTTATTTTTAGAAGTTTCTTAGAAGAATGGTATCCCAGTAGATAAGAGGACTCGGCTGCTCAATTTTGTGCTTGTGTTCCCATCCTGTTGGTGAATTTTACTACCTCTGTTTAAACCCCTCAATTTGAGTGGTTATTTCCTCAGTAGATCCTTATGGGTAACCACCAGCAGGGAGAGGTATTGGGTCCCACTATTGCACTCATGTGAATTTTACACACCATTCACTTTTATACTAGGTTGAGTTCTACTAACCTCTGACCATCAAGTCGAAAACTGTGGTTTAGGTGTAGACATGAAGATGGCAATATTTGCTAAAGAGTAGGTCATGTCAAATAAATTATTTCTGTGCATATTAAGAAGTCTTTTCTTTCTCAATATAAAGCTTCCGCTGTTATAAAGACTGAAAGAGTTTTTCTGTTGTGGCTTTATAAGTTTTCAATCTCCAAAATATTGGACAATAGAGAACCAAGAAGCTCACATCAAAGTTATAAAGAGGAGTTTGAATTTTATATAATAAAACTGCTCAAACCTATTTCTCTACAGTGACTACACCCAAAAATATAGTCTTTCACGACTTCATTTATCTGAAGAAGCTCTCACTATTTATTTCAATATCTTATCCAGGTAAACAGCAATATAATTAAACAGAGAAAAAATAGTATGATATAAGATTCAGAGATTAAATTGACAAACCTATAGAGAAAAAATAAGATACAAGGGTATTTGCCTACATTAGGAAGGAAATGATGGTGTGCAAACTGGAGATAAGACTAAAACTGAGATAATTATCTGAGTTTAACATGAATAAAACAATTGTCAAAGAAAATTAGGAATTTTCACCAAGTGTAGAACCAATTTTTCATTTTAGGCACCTAAATCTCCAGAAAAAGCCACCACTTTTAGCATTTGGTAACAGCCTCAACATAATAAAGCAGGTCATAAAAACATATATATGTGTATAGAAAGATTTTCAGTTTCATCAGCCAGGTTTCCATCTGGGTGAAGATATTGATTTGCACATCAACATCTTCACCCGGATGGAAACCCAAGAATCTTTCTAAATATCCATTCTCTGGGAAAACCCTCAATAATTTTTAACATGTATGTAGCTTACCTTTCTACAAGTGTTGGGCATGAGCAGCCAGAGAGAAAATATGAGCAGAATTAATAGAAATGTGTTGCTACAGAAGAATGTAGATATTTGATTATTAATTGATGAAATGATTAGACTGAATAATAAAAGAGGAAACACTACAAAAGTTTGGAGAAAAGAGTAGTTTATGCAGTGTAGTAAAAACTTCCTGAAAGAATAAAATAAACTGTGACCATTATAATGGTGACTGCAGAATGGAGAAGAGGAATCACAAGCTTTACTAGAAAATCCTATAGACGAACTCTCTCCTCCTCGTAAACACTTCCTTTTGCAATTCTTCTTCTACTGACCTTACTACTATGCTTGGTCAAATTGATATCAATAGATGTTGGACTAATATAGTCAATATGCAGACTTTTTTAATGAACATACCTTTGAGATTCACTTTTCCTACTTTGTGTCTCCAATTTCCTCAAATGTGACCTCTCTTTGGTTGCCAGCCAAACACTTTTTCAATAATTCTCTGCTGAGTTAATTACATTTTCTCAACTCTTCACCACATCCACTTCTCTACAGCTGCTAATCTATGCTTCCCTTCTTTCTTATAAATCAGAACTCTGAACTATACAATACTACGTTTCATACATCTTCTTTTCATGTGAACCATTTCATTTTGTGAAAGCTTCTTTCGTCTTTAATTCTTTTCTTAATTTATTTACGATCGTTCACTTTTTTAAAAATTATAACCAACAAATTATTTACCCTTTCTAAATTATGCCCCACCATTGTCAAGGAAGAAGTGCTATGAGTATCAGCTCTCGAGATGTGAATATAGAGATGAGTAAAAAAATGAGTATAGAGAAGAACAAAGTGTTGGGAATGGATTTGTAGGAGAAAAAGTAGTATAGGGAAGTCCTGAGGAGAAACGTGGAGTGGATCAAAAGGATTATAAGAAGAAATTATATTTTGAAGGCTCTAGAAGAAATGAACGAGACAGAAGTAGAAATGCATTAGTTATTTCACATGGAAATAACGATTGTATGTGCAGATGGTAAGTACTTAGAGATTAAAATTACTTAACGTTCGATGGGGCATAGTTGTTTTTCATTTGGGGTCCTTGAAAAACATATCATTGGTAGTAAATTGCTTCAACGATAATACAGAATGATGAAATTTCATACTCATGAAAGACGCCGTGAAAACTCGTATTCTCCATTACCTACTTTTTAAAATGCATTGACCTTTAGAAGCCAATGTCCTTGGTCCAGCAGAGAGGCATTGAAGTAGTATTATTCTTGTATTTGAGGTGTTTAGGCGGATAAGGTCCTTTAGTCTTCACACATCGAATAGATTGTTGAACAAATAGATATAAAATTTAATTTTTTCCTCGCAAAATTAAAGATCAAAATAAATATGATCACAAGGTCGGAGATAATAGTTAGGGCAGCTAGTGTTTGTATTTTATATTAATATTACATGTTGAAAAAATAAATGTCAATTGACTTTGTTGATGGAAATTTTGCATATAATTAGTTTCTTTGAATGTGAATAACGCTTAATATATGCGGGTGGGAATGTATGACTGTTAATGGTTCACCATTTGTCAACTGCCATTGAGGTGGCTTGCAGGATATTACGTAAACCTAGTCGAAAAAGACCAGTTGGACGAATAAAACACCCATGTCCCAGGTGGGACTCGAACCCGCGACCATTTGGTAGACTTGGTGAGTGAGTTGCTAACATCCACCCAATTATCATGATCGGTTGGTTCGCTTTAAGGGATAGGGGGATCAAAGGACTCCTTTGCGCCGATGTCAACGCACATATATATTCAAATAAACCGCAAGTTTCAAATCCCAAAGGGCTGCTTCGTTTCGTTCTACGTAGGTGCCACGTGCATGCTTACTTTCGTGCCACTCACTCCTAGCGATTAGCTCCCTCGAACCGGGCTTCCCTTCCTTCCTATCTGAAAAAAAGCTTCCTCGGTCCTTTGAATGCCCCCGTCAATCCCTCCCCCACGGGGAAACCCCACCCCCGCCCCTGTCTTACGAAAGTGCGCTCGCGAGTCCATTTCGATCTTAGACGCCCCCGCATCTCGGCGGCGCCACCTCAAAATGCCACT
>WURS02371855.1:0-17418 GCA_011762765.2 Rhinocypha anisoptera
GGGCCATCATTCGCGTTATGTTAAGTCCTTAAGTTACGTTAAGGCGTATTGTGAACGGTCTCGTTCCCACGCATATGTTCAACTCTTTATTTCTTAAGTTAAGTTCTTACGTTATGTTCTTATGTTCAATGTGAATCGGCCTTGAGACAATCGAGTTAATTAGAAATGATCTCTTTAATTTCAGTTCTGTGTTGGCAGAGAGTGATACATGATTTTTTGGAATATTAAATACCGTAAATCGCCACAAAGCGCTAATTCACCAAAAATACTAACTTTTTATCTTATTATTTCTCTAATATTCAAATATCACGAGAAAACTGAGTATGATAGAAAATCGTTACGTACATTCACTCATTCGCGACTAAAAGTTTCGTCAAAAAAATTTTACCTGAATTCACGACGCTAAAAATCTCCGATGGGGTACTTGAAACAGACGACCATGAATCTACGAAGACTGCGTCAGAAACGAATGCCTACGAGGGTAAAATACCGGTAGAAAGACTACATCTACTCTACTCATACAAAAATAAAAAAAATACGATTACCAATAGCCAATCCAGGTAACGGGACATAAAACTCAAGCCACTTCAAACTATCTCTAATTAAGCTCGGAAAAAATTGCTATTACTTTTTAGCTAATATTGTAAACTCGAACTTTAAAAGTTTAATAGTATTCAAGCAGATTGACGATGGAGAAACACGATTTTGGAATGTTTTAGAAATATATCGCAAAAAGCGAACCCAGTTACCCGTAAGAAGTTATTACGCTTAAAAGGATTAATACGTTTCGGGGAAATATGATTTCAAAGGGATACCATTTCCCCATATCTGCTCGGGAATCCGTGGCAATATTGAAACTCTCATCATATTTCCATCAGAAAGAATCCGTTATTCTCTCCACTTTGAAAATCCTTATTCTCCTCTTTCACAAATTCTCCATTTTACCACCCGATTGCCTTATCCTCATCATCTATTACTCTAGCCTTCCTCGAGATTCTCTTCTATTATTCATCATCTTCACCATTATCATAATCAATGTAGGCGAATTTAAAACATGTCCTTGAATAGAAAAAGGTATTTTCTAGCAGCAAGCATACTTTTTTCGGGTATCTATTCTTCGATATTCTTCCTTATTATGTTTTGCTGCATACTCTCTTATACATGTATATATATATTTACTACATACCAATTTCGGAAAGTTGTTTTTCCTCGTACCATGATTAATATCACTTGGCATACCTTGGATTCTTATCGTCCCCATCTTCAATAACCTCCCTTAAGATCCATTATAAGGTCCACTACACTTATGGAATTTATATTAACGATCGAATCGCAACAGATATGTAACAACAACGTAATAAGACCAAGAATGTGAGAATATTCTTTTCGATTTCTGGCTACACATATGGGTCCAAAAATATCGTATTATTTTTTTTTTCCACCCTGGCCACATTCTTCCCTGTCCAGCATGCAGTGCGTGCGTCGGGAATTCCCTTTCCCTGGACTGCACCACGGTGCCGCCTGCCTGCCACCACCCCAGTCTGGCTCGGGGTGCATCGCATCCCTGCTCGCCCATACAAATTCCATTTTTTTTTTCGACGTTCGCATTTCCAACGGTCTCACCGCAAATTCTTATACCTCGCTTTAAGGTGCATACTTAATCGGTTTTAACGAAAATATCTATAATGTTGTGATATTTGTTTTTTTCACAACGAAAAGGGCTGTAGCGTTCATAGAACAAAACAAAAATCAATTGGTAAATATTTCTAAAAAAATTTAATGCATTTTGATTTTCTAAACGTAAGCATAAATGTTACGTAATTATTGTCCTTTATATGAGTGTCATGTAGTAATGTCTCATAGACCTAATTAGGCTCAATTTAGGCTTAATAAACAACTTTAGTATTATCATTATAACAATATTAGTATTATTATTATTTCCAAGATATACACTGTCAAATGGTTCAATACATCTATTAGTTAGCAGTGTACATTCCTACGTTGAAAAAAATATTATTCTATTTACGGTAAAGGTAAAAGAGCCAAGTCGAGAAACCGATCATTTAACGTAGATATGAAAATTAAATAATAATAATTATGCCTGATGAATTCAACAATGAATTGCTACCAGATAGAGAAAAATTGAAACTTTTATCTAGATAAATTTTTACGTAGGATAAGACGATAAATCTCGCACGTTTTACGGAACCACATCTACAATTGACAGAGTATTTAGTAAGTTGACAGAGAGAACAATTATCTTATAAATAAATTCCTTAGTGTTTCGTTATCAATCGATACCCTAACAGTAACGATTTTTGTAATCCATAGGTTCCAATACAAACGGATGCATTCTGAATATTGTGCCATTTCAATTAGGTATACTACTGTCATACACTCCAGCTTCCGTAAACTCAAAATCAATTACACTACAACTTTATTGCTCATTGATCTTCAACCATCCGTTTAGCAGCACCGCTCCATACGGCCGAGAAAGTTGAAGTTTATATATCTCAGAGCCCGAAAAATTCCAATACCTAGGTACAAATAGTAGATAGTAGAAGAAATCAAATGACCCAGAGGGAAAATAAAAGCACATTAAGACTTGATAGTGTTTATCGTATTTTAATTCTCTTATGACAAATGTCATTTGTTCTATCGTTTTGCGACAATAAAAATTACATTCACATTAACTTGTGTGGGACTCTACTAGGTACAACATTTGTTTCCAAGGATTTTGATATGAAATCGTCTTTCTCTTATGGATTTCCTCGTTTCCCTTTCACTCAGTACGTAGAAATGGACGTTTTCTTGATGGAGACTTGATTAAAACTAAAATAATTAGAATAGCGTGAAGTGCCTTTGTAACTGTGTATGTTCCCGACGATGACAGAACGTCATATGCATCGCCGGAATCAAGGTTTCTAGAAATCTTGCCAGCGCAATAAATGTCTCAGCTGACTGACGCCAGATTAAAACCACGGACGAACAAGTCGTATGACTACTCGGGCGTTGTTTCTAGATGAGTTGGTATCTGGGAGTGGAGCGTCGGTAAGAGAGCAGAGTAGATCAATTTTTACAGATTCCCCGATTCCGTTTGGGAAATTTTTTCAAAAATTTAAATTTAATATCATGCTTTATGAATCAGCTCTTTTAAAAATTTAAATTAAACTATGAATGAATTATAACGTCCTCTTGCAGCGTAACGTGAGGGAAAAGGCCATAATCCAAAGTGACAAAAAGGGGCTATGTACGTGATCCATTCCCCTGCCTGTATTTTCATTTTGTTATCGCTAATAAATAGAGATTCACAATTTAAAATAAGAGAAAATAATTAAAGGCAACGTGCAACCTACAGAGAAGACCATCAGAATATCCATTTGTTTTCTTCCAACTTTCTTAACGCTAAATAACTGTTTGCATCTATTTTTCGGATTTTAAGATAATACAGGCATGGAGAACATAAGAGGAATTGAATAGTAACAGTTTAGGCTAAAAAAAATAAATTAGAATAAAGTGTTGGATGGAGTTCAATTTTTTCATAACAGTCTTCTCTTTCCGTAGAGAGCTAGCGAAGGTGTCAATGGACATCTTTTCTATTGTGGAAATGTTCAGGTATCATTAGAATATTCCCTGACGTCACGGAACAGCTTCAGATCCAGTTACATCGTCGATTTTTTCCAATCACAAAACTCCCAGGACTGGCGATTGATGGATAATGATACAGACCCTGAAAATCCGTAATCCCGAGTTATAACGGGAACCTTTTTGCTGGGCCAGAACAGTTTAATCCCCTCCCTTATCTCTCTGTGCACCCCTTCCGCGATGTACGAATTCTCAATTTCCCCTCAATCTCTTCGGCCTTTCTTCCAATTTCCCAAGTCCCCCCCCCCACACTCCCTTCTCTCCCTGCTGTTCTCTTCCCTCCACTCCCCCCAACCACCCCCACCCGACTTCCCCCTTGCACGGTCTCATTGCCAGGTTTGGATACCTCCCAACACGGATGTTGGTCACGCAAGTAAATGGCAACCGCGGCGAATATCGACACAAATAACGCCGCCCGGCCAACAACACACACCAAAGCAACTCCCTCGCCTATTCTCCCCCATGGGGCCGTAAATATTTCAACACCCTCCCCTCCCCCAATTATCATGATTCTAGGCCTCAAAAGAGTATGCCTCGAGTGTATGGGACCCTCAGGTGAGGCAGCAATAGTTTTGTAATTAAATCGAGTGAACGCATAGAGCGGCAACGTTTGTGGAAGGTTGTTCTACTTCTAACCATTACCCTGGAAGTATCCGCAAGGGTGTGTGGCAGGGGGTGAGACCGTGTGGCAGAGGTGGTTGTTATGATCAACGTAACAATGTAACGGTGTTATTTAGAGACTCGTTTAGTGTAGGTTGAAATGAAGGTTGAATTTTTTGTGAATTTCATGCAGAACACTTCCGCGAAGAGGTCAAAGAAATGTTACAAGACTGGCCATACTATGGTAGATCAGATAAGTTACGCAAAATCAGAAAGACTGTAGAACGGTTAGAATAAAAAAATTTCACTTTTTCGTAAAATTGCAGGACAGTATAAATATGATCACAAGCACAAAATTGTTATGGACGGGCAGTGTGTACATATTTTACAGTTGTCTTGCATGCATGTTAAGTTTATGTTAATTAACTTTGTATCCGCAAACAATGAATGTTTTACATGTAATGTACCCTCTTGAATTTGATGATATTAGGCTTATTTTTGTGTAACTTCATGGTGAAGAGGGACGAAAAAACTTTATAATTTCACAAATTATTTGTTGAAACGATCGGTTTCATCAAATGGACGTCATCTTGAGGTGAATAATATGTCAGCTATTCGACGAAACCGGTCGTTTCAATACTTATATTGTGGAATTACGACGTTTTGTCGTCTCTCTACACGTATTTCCTTTCTATGTGAATCACTTCTAATTTTTGCACGTGGGAATACCTGGCTGGTGATGGCTCAAGCCCTGCCACACGCCCTTGCGGTGGCTTGCGAGGAATTACGTTGACGTAGACGAGAGGAGGCAGCGTTGAAATTTCCACTCCTGACTCGTTGGAGGGCGGTGGGAACGTACCAAGGGCTTAGCGTGGTGTTTGCGATCCCAGCTCAAGGGAGGTGGGCAGCGAGAGAGGGGCGACTCTTTCTCCCGACCAACCCATGGGGGCATTGTTCAGCTCCTCGGAAATGTTCGGCCATTCTGAACGTCCGCAATTGCATTCCGAATCTCGAGTGATTCCGAGGGGCGGTTGATGGTTTCGATACGGTGTTACACTTCCCCTGGGGTTTCGACATCCCTCCCCGGAGGAGGGATAAATGGATTTTTTCCCAGGATAGAGGAAATAAAACGAAACGTTGATGAGTCCGAAAATAAAAAAAGGAAAGAGAGAGGGAGAGAAAGAGAGCTTGATTAAACAAAAAAAGGAGCTCCGAAATATCGACTCTTTTCATTGTTTTCGCTCTTGTTAAGCTCGGCTTGCTAGCGGTGATTAATTGACGGCGACGGAGTGGTAGCAGAACACAATAATTCTCCAAAAGTTCCCAAATCCGTTCTTTGTGTGAGGGAATTTTGACCAGAATAATGTTCCTATTCTCGGGCTGCCGTGAATTCCACAGGGGAGAAGACACTCTTCGGTACCATCACATTTTTCAAGGAATCCACTCATCCTTATTCAGTGAAAGTAAATTTAAAGTCGCATTGAAGAATGAAATGGAACTGTAGATCGGGACCCTCGGTGAAGAGTAAAGGAAAGATTAGGGAAAACTTGGAAGAACTGTTTATAGCATGGCTGGATGTAGATTGTTTCCACAAATTCCACACCTAAAGATGATGTTGACCAAGTCAATGACAATGTATAAGAAATTTATAAATCTTTTGAATAAGAACAAGCATGCATTTTCTACATAAGGTGGACATTTGCAATGTATTTAAACTGCTAGATGCGGTACAAATGTTCAGCTTCATTGTGCGTCGGAATTACCATAAGTAATACATCAGACAATTCTAAAAAAATCTTGCATTGATGAAATTGTTGTGAAACTTTCAACGAGGCTGACAAATTCAGGAATCACAGTGGTCCTCCTAATTTCTCTGACTATAAAAAAGAATAGCGTGAGTCAACAATGTGACATGGACATATTCATTATACCTTTTGGACATCATTATTGTCAACGCTAACATGTTTATTCAATTCTAGAATTGGTTTTCCAGATATTCTATCCAAGAAATTCCTTTCAATTCCCAGGAGTTTGATTTCTTCGCATTTACTTGCACGTCCAGCATTCTCCCAAGAGATTTTCCATGATTCCTTCAGGTGTGGTCTTCCATAAGCTAATGTGTTACATAATGTCTGCAATGAGTCATTTTCCTCTCCCTTTCATTACGTCATGAAATTCTCCCGAAATCAAGGATACAAAAAATAAGCTAAAAAGAAATTTAATACTCGCAAATTTCCATTTAACACGCACTTTAAATTTGTGTACGGATATGACGAGCTTTTAAATGTAAGATATGGTAGACGATATTTTAAATTAAATGCAAATGATTATAGGCAAATGAGATATCATTTAATATATATTCAAAAACCCTTTGATAAAAGATTTTACTAATTTTATCATGACATGTTGATAAAAAAAGACATTATTTTTCCACAAAAACAATTTAAATATGAATACGACCAGGTTTCATAGTAGTAAGACATCTTCAGCACATGACTATGTTGAACTACGTTGTTCCTATTAAAGTTATTTATGTGGAATTAGAGTGTTGTTTTTATTAACCTTTCATGATGAAACATTCCACCAAGTGAGTCTGAAACGATATTCTCACTACTTTCATTTAAACCTCTTGAGTTCTTTAAATCCAACGATTACAACTCTCGACAGTCATTGCAACTGACATCATCAATTCCTCTTTTCGTCAAAAGACCGAAATTTTTCTAAGTCGGATACCTAACACAGGACGACAATCCTGAAATTCACCCTTCTTCCAAAACCGCAATCGCCTCTTTTACCTCCCATTTTTTTCTTCTTTAGCGTCTTCCCTAACCTTCATTTCGTATTTTTTTAAATCAACCACTACTGCCTCCCTCCCCTCTACTTATATATACGGTCGCAAACTCTTCCTCCCCCGACGTCTCCAAACCACCCGTCCTCCTCTCCCTCTGTTAATCTCCATCCTCCCTCGCATCCTTTTCTCGGGACCTTCATTTCGCATTCTGCCTCGGCCCTTTTAATTCCATCCTCGTCCCTAAGCCCCTTCCTCGCTCGCTCCCTCCCTCCCTCATTCCCTTTCCCCGCTGGCCTGTCTTCCACCTTAGTCCCTCCGCCATTTTCCCTTTCCCTTATACACCATTCTTCACTTCTCCACAATGCGCTGCGTTTTTGACATTACTCACTTCGAGTGCTCTATTCCCTCAGTGCACGGTTAAACGACTGCGTTTGAAGACTTGAGTCAGAAAAAAAATATTTGCATCAAAGTAAACAAGACATTGAAGATTCCGCGATATGTATGAGAGGGCCCTCATGATCGTGCACGCTTATTTTTTCACACCATTAAATTCGCTGAGGAGGCCGTGACATTGTGTAATTTCATAATGAAACAATATAGAAATAAGGAATTTGTACATTTCCATAGAAAAGATAACTCATGCATTTTCTTTATTTCGCGGATATATTCAAAGTTGCAGGAAGTTGCATATTCAAAGGAAAAGGTGGATGGAACGGGTACTCAAAGACAATGGGTTGCTAAAGGTTGTAATGGAGGGTAGAATGTTGAGTAAGCGGGGTAGGGGTAGGAAGAGAATAGGGATATTGGACAGAATGATAGGGGGTAGGAAGTATGTAGATTTGAAGAGGGATTATAGTCAGATGTTATGCGGCCAACCTAAGCTAATGCTCATCAAAAACCTACTTTCACCGGTAGTTTACCCCTCATCATTACGTGAAAAAGGAAATTCGCGTCAATCCTCGAATTAAACAGTGGACATTCTCCCTTTCCTCATCAATATGTATAAATGCGGTATATGGTGCTTAGCGGCGGAAAGATAATTTTCTCTCTGGAACTGTATCACACGTCTACTAGAGTGTCATTGCGGATGTAAAAACTCACACAAGAGACTCTCAAAGAGAGACTGTCGCACTCCAAGGCATTCGTTTGCCAATATAAGGGGACGGAGGAAGGTAATGCTGTGAATTCTTCGCGGGTTTTCCACCCGGTCC
Source organism: Rhinocypha anisoptera (assembly GCA_011762765.2). NCBI lineage: Eukaryota > Metazoa > Arthropoda > Insecta > Odonata > Chlorocyphidae > Rhinocypha > Rhinocypha anisoptera. The sequence continues at coordinate 8,248 of WURS02371855.1, forward strand.
ATTCAGGTGCCTCATGGTGTCTCATTCCGCCATCGTCTTCAGGACCTCAGAGGGAGATACAATCGCGGGATAGACAAGATTTAAAAAAAAATTTCAATGCGTAACTTAAATTTGAAATATTTAAAGGTCAATTACACCTAAAGCCGAATTCAGAAGAAAACGAGATGATCAACCTATAATACGATGAGTGAGAATGGTCTAACTTTATGATTATATTTTGTACAATGAAGAGCGGACTAGTTTGTTGAACGTCGTCGCGATAAACGCATTTAAGTGAATAGGTTGTTGGAAGAATCACATTGAGACGACTATCCGAAATTATTACTATATTGGAGGTTACTTTCCAAATCATTTTACTAAAAAACTTCAAGTAAAATAAAAACACACTAAGTTTAATTCCACAGAAATGTATTGAACAACTCAACTGGTTTCAACCTTTCCAGGTCATTATCGAGAGTGATCTCTTCATAATGACCTGGAAATGTTGAAACCGGTTGAGTTTTTCAATAAATTTCTGTGGAATTCAACCTAGTGTGTTTTTATTTCGAAATTGTCAAGATTCCACCAAGTAACCTAGCCTTTGCTTTGCATTTATTCAAGTACCATCTTATAACGTCAGGTAAAATGAGAAGGCGTAGATGATGTAGTTTAAAATGACAATTAGCTACTGAATAAAGAACGAAAGGATATTATTTGAGACCAAGATAGGGATATCCACTGATTAAACCATGATAGAATTAATATTAAAGAAAGGATTCATTGGACCCAAATATAATACAGTAATAACTCCAAGGATTTAAATTCTCGGGTCGGATTTCAAACCTATGTAATGTATGAAATCCGCAAAATGTTATGATTGCCAAGGCTGAAAGATACTGAATGCCAGAATATTTCATGGTGGTTTTAAAAAGTAACCGATCTTTTTGTATTTCTAACGGAAAAAAAATTGTATCCTGGACAAATTTCACTCAATCTCCTTCAAAATCAAAAATACATTCGGATGATTTTTAATACATCTCGTACATCGATCTAATTTAGAGGTTTTGAAATGAAACATAAATAATGGAGGTAATCTGTTAATTTTCCAATCAAAAAAGGCCGAATTATTCGGAATGCAAACGAAAAATATCTATTTTAACCACCATGAAAATGGAGGGGGGACAATTAACGAGCATTTGTGTAACATGGTGAGGTTTAGCATTTGATTTATATTTTCGCCTTGCCTTAAGATAATTTATTTAGTAGATAAATGTCATTTTCACCATATCATGTTTGCTTTCTCATTTTACCTGACGTTATAAGAGTTCTCGCACGGGGAACGAAAGCATGAATAAAAGATATAATACCCTATGAAAAGTCTTGCAAGAAACGCTACCCTCATCTACTTATTAATAAATTATGGTTGATGGTATCGGCCGTTACTTGGTGGAAACGATTAATCGTAACGTTAAGTGAAACACAATGTCAATGTCCACAATTTTATTTCGGAACTACTCGGGTTTCCACTCTCGGAGTCATCAACAACTACCTGATGATGACTCGGTGAGTCAAAACCCGGGTAGTTCCGGAAATAAATTTGTGGAAATTGACATGTGTTACATATATCGTTATGATAAACTATCATTAACACTTATCGAAATTCTATAAGGGTAGGTACAAGTCGTAACAGTCTGGAGACATATACACACAACCTGAGAGAATCTTTTCAGATGCTTTAATGTATGTTTCGAAAGCATATTGAGGGTAATTGTTTATTTAAATGAGAAATATATTTAAAATGATATCTTATAAGTTACACCATATCCATTTTCGAGTGTTAGTTGCCCGATGGTTAATAAAAACTTAGAAGTGTATAAATCGAAAGTACCAGTTATGAAACCATCTCGTGCCACAAGGTCTCGGTAACAAAATACGACGTTGAACCCATAAGAACCTAAAACAAAGAGATAACTCGTTGTGTCAAAAAAAATAAGACCGTCGTGTAAAAGGTGAAACTTGTCTCCCCGAAGCCCGATCTGATTGCCTACTATGGCTACCCCGTGGAGGAGCATGTGGTGAAGACTGAAGACGGATACTTGTTGACCATGCACCGAATACCCCACGGGAAGGACCAAAAACCGGCGCCAGATCGACCCGTCGTCTTCCTCCAGCACGGTCTTTTCTGCAGCTCCTCCGATTGGGTCATCATGGGACCAGGAAAAGGATTCGGTAAGTCGGTCAATGTCTCTCTCTCCTTTCCCGCCTCCATTCCCCCACACAAAATATAAAAAAATTTGTCGCAAATGAAGTCAAGGGCCGGCTCAAAATATATTTTACTTCGTCTAAAGAAATAATGCGATTTCCTCCCGGTGCTTCCTCTAAAAGCCTTACGCGTCAAAACTTTTGTGCTATAATTAAGGCGGTGCATTGCATGCGATCAGACAACTTTTTAAAAAATTCCATCATAGAAAATCCCTCTGCGTCTCAAATTGGTCTCAGATGATTGGCTATGATCACGAAATCATCCATCACGAGAATAACAACTTTGACACCAGACGTGATAATTTCATTGCAATAGATTCACCTGATGATGACAGCCCTGTCGAAACCCGGGTCGTATTTTTTAAATTAAATTTGTGTGGAATTACCAAGTGCTTCTCTTACTCCGATATGCAATAGATTCCTTTATTCAAATAGGGAGGGGACACAGCCGGAATCATAGTGCAACATTGCAACAATAATGCAACTTCTTGGTTTCCGATGATGTAATTCTTATCCGAGGATGAAACTAATTCTTAGGTATAATCCGTCGGGGATGGCGAACCTATGACACGCATCCTCGAAGTGGCACTCGAAGCAATTATTTTGTCATAGAGTTAAGGGCAATCCTACTTGGAGTTTAGATCAAACTAGATCGAAAATAATAACTGAATAATAATAAATCTTACTGAGTTACAAATTTGACTATTAATATTTATAATGATAATTTTATGGTTTCACTGATATATTTTCTTTTTTTCATATAAATTATTTATATAGTGCCGTGCACTTGTAAGCCTACAAAAAATTTAATTGATTTGTTTATTTTACAATCGCCCACAAACAGCTCTAGGAGGCCAATTACAGAGGACACCATAACATTTTAAATAACAATGACGAAACAAAAGTCGAATTGACGAATGATTGAGATATTCTATGATTTTACATTATCTTTGTTACGGAATCAGTAGAATATTTAAAATTAATGACAAATTATTGTGAACATCATTTTAAAAATTATTGCCTCAACATAAAAACTACATTTATCTTAATGACATTAAAAATGATAGTTATAGCTACGAGATCTCGTATCTAACACGACAGGTTGGCAGGGAAGGCAAGAGTAGTTTATTCCTTACTCTGTAACTTTGACACTCAATCTCCAAAAGTTTAGCCATCCCTGCCCTAGGCACTACCAGTTCCTTTCAGATGCAATTTGGTTTTGGAATCTAAGCTTTAGATGCCTCGTTTAGCGGAAATTTAACTTTCCGTAGTCAACGTTTCAAAATCTTATGCCTTAAAAGAAAGTCAGGAATGACTATATATTTATATGCCTGTGAATGGCATGTGCTTTTAAGATTAATTTCATTCGCATAAAGCACAAAAAACATACATAAGGCCTCAGTTTTTAATGCAGGAGAACGTGAACGGAACACCCTGAAAACGATGTCTCAAAAAAATAAGGAACCTTAATTTTCAGTACCTCCTCTCCGATAGGAACTATTACGCCGAGATAAGCCTGACCTAACGCGAATTAAAACATGGTGAATATGCGGTCTTGGAAACTTTCAATTCGACCCCGTAAAAATGTGCAAATGAGCTGCTAACAAGGTGTAAAACTTTTCTGAATCCAGCTTACATCCTCGCCGACGCGGGATACGACGTCTGGATGGGAAATGCAAGAGGTAACCACTACTCCAAGGCACATGTATCGCTGTCAACTGACCAGGCGACATACTGGCAGTTTACGTAAGTTTTCTTCGAATTACGTACAAAAGAAAACTTTTGATGACGGGGACACGTGAAAAACATGGGTCAACGTTTTCCTTTTTAAATTCCTACGCTGAAGATGACGAACAGGAAAAGTTTTGCATTGCAATTTTAACCTTATATTTTTATTGAAAAGGTAGATGGACTCATGAATTTGGCTTTTCCAAATTAATTATCGAGCACTATAGTCTGGAAAGTGATTGGCCACCTGTTGGTTGAAGGCAAAGATAACGGCCAGAAGCCCAAACCAGGGTTGTGTGATGAGAAATATACTTGTGTAATAATTAAGTTACCAATTTTAATTTAGCATTAATAGTTTCTTCCGTCGAATCAGGCATTAAAGAAGGATTTTCGTGACTTACTTTGTAGCAGGGCACTAAAAGTTTGGAGATCTACTTCTTCCAGAGTTCCTTCCGCTTCTGTCCATGTGCAAGAAGCAATAAATAGGAATATATCGTGCTTTTCAAACTTTTTAAATGAAGGATCATCAGATAAATGAAAAAGCACTTTTCCACAAAAATACTTTATTGCGCACAACTCGCGTTTCGGCTTATTTAGCCATCCTCAGATAGAAGAGACCTTGTACCTGAGGGTGTAAGTAAGCAAGCTTGGCTAAGTAAGCCGAAACGCACGTTGTACGCAATAAAGTACTTTTGTGGAAAAGTGACTTTTCATTAATCTAGAGGGATTCCTTCCACCACATCTCACCTGGAACTGTGAACTTTAATCAAATGTCCTTCACCTGTAAACTGCCCTGAGAGGGAATGTGAATCGTAGTTCATTAAATATCTCATGATTCTGCTGGAGCGAAATATGCTTCGATAACCTGGGACTTGCTAAATTTAATAATTTCATTCATTAGTACTACAGTCGGATGGCTGTTTCACTGCAGCCCTCCATCCTTTCCTATCCGGAGCGAACTATCTTACCGCTTGGTAGTTTTCCCTCATCTAACGACTCTTATTTGTCCCTCGACCTTCCCCGTGGGGTCCTCCCTTCTATTGTTTCCGTAAATTTTATTCTTCGCGAAAGCATTACTCTCTATCCACCTTGTTCTTCCTTTTCTTATCTTACTCCGAACTGATTTATGTTCTTCCGCTCTTCTGTACAATTCTTCATTCCTAACTCTATAAGCCCACTTGATCTTCAGTATCTCCCTTTAGCACTATGTTTCCAAGACTTCTATTAATCCTTGGTCGGTTTTTCCAGTGGTCCATGTATCTGATCCATAGAGTGCCATGATCCATACGAACTTTTCACATACTAATCTCTTGTTTGGAGTGATCGGTTCCTAGTGCATAGTAGTCGCCTCTTCGCCAGGTATGCCTTCTCAGTCTGAGCAAATCTACTCTTCATATCCGTAGAACTTCTTTCATCCCATTTAATCCTGCTTGCGAGGTAGGAGAAGAATTCCACTTTCTACTTTCTCTCTTTGTAGCTCCATGTCAGAGCTCAGCTTCTCTCTTCCGCATACTAGTATTTTAGACTTCCTACTATTTAAACTCATATCGAGCTAGTTTTGCACATGTTCCATTGCGTCCATGGTAGTCTGTTGGACTTCACGTTAAAAAAAACTTTACGCTAAATTTAATATGTTAAGATAAAAATATAATCATTTTATCGGACTGTAGAATTCGTGAATGATTATAGAAATCGAAATTTCAAAATCCCAGATCTAGCATTCAACTCAAAACAATTTGCGTTGTAAACTCTCAAAAGCACTGTTTAACAAAAAACCAGATAAAGATATTTCAAAGTTGTTGCTTTTATTTTACCAAGTACAGCTCTCAGCGCAGAAACAAAAGTTTCCCAATATTATCAAGGCGGAAAGGATATCTACAGTAGAAAATTTAATAACGATAAAAGTAATCAATATAGAATTACTGACCGGGAGCAATTCGATAGATAAATGTTTTTAAGACACCTGATAATTTAATTGATAACGGATAAAAGCATTTCAATAATGGGAAAATAACTGTCAACGAGCCATCTTTGGTTCAAAACGATCTACTTGATTCAATATTCAAGTCCCTAATTTTATGTATTTTTATTTTATTATTGTGTTATATTTTATGTGTTATTATATGAATATTTTATGTGAATATTAACCATTTTAAAACAATATTCAGAGCAATATTCAAAATATCTTACGTCTGTAGAAGAATATTTAAAACTCGTTCCTGAAATGCAGGATTCAATGAATATTACCTTGAGAAGAAAAATCTTGTGATCATTTGATTGTGCTACGTAATGCATAAGAATTTTCAGTAAACACGATGCAGACGATAATAATCGATGAAAAATGTTTAAATATAGGATATAGATATTCTCAGTGTCAAATGGAATTATTTTAAAATGAGACTTATTCAGGCTTCCTTCCATCGGCTACTCAAAATGGTGAGCTAAATTTTGAATGCAAGACGAATGTAACAGTATTATTTGAATCTTCTTTCACATGTCGAGAGCAGATGGGAGCACATGGGAAAATATGACTTGCCAGCAGAGATCGACTATGTTCTGGGTCAAACCGGACTCAAGGAACTTTTCTACGTTGGCCATTCGATGGGGACCACGATATTTTACGTCATGGGTTCCCTACGGCCGGAGTATAACTCAAAGATCACCGCCCAGTTTTCCTTGGCTCCCGTGGGATTCATGGGCAGGCTTCAAACACCAATAAGCGCCCTTGCTAAGTTCGTGGACCAACTTGAGGTGAGATTTATTTCTACATATTGCATGCACAAATCCAAGTATTAACGCAACGCCAATAAATAGGACTCATCCGCGGACGCTGAAAGGAAGGCCGAAAAGAAAAAGGACTGAAATCACTTTCAGTGTTCCAGTTTCTGCAAAGCTTAAAGTCTTACTTCATTCGCTTCTTGCGTGAATTGGGGAATGGTTTTTCGATATTGCTATGGAAATGAAATAATCTCCTCATTTACGAAACTATTGAGCAGACTGAATAGGAAGCTCAGGGAGTAGATAAAGAGGACACGAAGTGGAGGATAAGTGTTCGGAATCAAACCTGGTGAATGCCTCTTCCAATTAAGATGGGGAGTGATTTTTCTGGAAATAATGGAATGAAGGCGGCAGTGGGTATGGAATTTTACTGGAGGACTACCGGTAAGGAGTAAATTCAGGACAAAGAAAGTCCTAAGTAGTCAGGGTGACCCAACCAAAAACTAGTTCGGCAGTTTCTGTGGCACTGATAAGGAAGCGTAAAGTTAACGTGTGACCATATGATATGTTTTGTGAGTGACGCATTTCGAAAATTTTGTATCGATAATTTAAGAAATAAGTACAAAAATTTTTGCAATTTCCACTTTTAAAAAACTTCTCTTTATTACAACATGTTTCGGTGTACTACACCATTATCAAGTGAGCTCCAGCTCATACATTTAAGGTTATAAGGGAAAAAAACCAAGGTGGGAGGGGGCTAGGGGCTATTGCGGTGGGTCACGTGGTGTTGGGAAGAGGCTTGGAGTGGCTCCCTGAAAATTCGGCGGTTAGGGGGAGGCGTAAGTGAGGGGGGGGGTTGGGATTTTGGTGAAGATGAAAACAACTGGTGGGTTTGACCGTTTCCCCCGTCGTCGTCTTGCGCGGGTGGTGCGGGGCCTTTGAAGTCCGCCCTCCGGATGCGTGGACCTCCATGGCGGGGGGCGTTGTTGTCACTGTGGGAGTACGGACCCTCGGTTTATTGTTCGGTTGGGGTAAGGGGCTTTCACATATTTTATTGCGGGGTCGTGTGTGGGACCACTGGGGGGGGGGGGGGGGGGGGGGGGAGGGGGGGGGGGGGGGTTTGGGGGGGGAGGGGGGGGGGGGGGTAAGGAGAATAATTGGAAATGGATCCGTGGTAGACTAAAAAGCAAGAGAGACGGAGCCAGTGACTGGAAACTTATCGCGGCAGGGACACTCAAGGTGGTTGGGGGGTAAAAAGGGAGTCGGGATGGGAGAGAAGTATAAAATATTCCTCGGCAAAAATTCAAAGGCGAGATAAAATTCGAGGCTTGAGGATAAAAAGTCAATAGAAAATCATTATTTGTATCAGCGAAAATTCTTTCTTAGACTCTTGAATGAAAATTTTTCAATGCCTTTCACAGTACCCCGTCATCTTCGAAGTGCAATATTCGGGGGCACAGGCACGATGACACACCGAAGGAAGTTGTCGGCTCAAGAAAATTGGGAATTTTCCGACGAAGATAATAGGTGTTTGGTGCTCGAATTGTCTCCTACCCTTGGCGAAGGTTCGGGATGAATCGTGACTCCTTTTTTTGTTTTAATGTTTAAACAGCTTGCCTTCAACAATGATGAATGCATTTCTTTAATGGCCCGCAGGAATCATTGGCTCCATTCTCCGAATAGTGAATCTTTTTGTCAGGGGCGGGAGTTATCTTTCAGCCGGCTTCCGAGACGCACGGGTAGAGACCCTTCACAGAGCAGAATAAAGATCCGGCGTGTCCTATCTTCGAGTTGGCGGCGTTAACCTGTAAGCCTTTTTACACACCTCTTCCTCCACGAATGGAGGCTTAACGTCGCGGGCCGGAAGATATCCCCGGGGAGTTGGTTTGAAAGTGATTTTGTAGACTCGCCTACAGACGTTTCCTCTTGGTCCTTCTGCATTTTTGGAGAAGGGGACGGGAAGAGAGGGGAGGAGGGTCAGTCCCGATTCACAGAAATTCGCGATAGTGCCGAATGGCTATTCTAATATGCTCTTCACTACCTGTCCGTAGGAAGTTGGTGTTAAACAGCATGGGAGGCGAGGAGAGAGAGTTAATAACTGTCCGACCGCTTCAAAAATCATTTATTTTGAAGTGAATCAACAAAAATTTGTAGTTCCACAAATTATTTATCGAAACGATCGGTTTTGTCGGATAGTCGACGTTTTCAGATGGCGAAATGCGACGAAACCGATCGTTTCGATGAATTTATTGTGGAAATACGAAGTTTCGTCGCTTCTCTTCATCATTCAGTCCCACGAAGTTGAGCTTAGAGCCATCGAATTCATCATTTTTCAATTAAAAAAATAATTCAAAATAGCGTGTGTGTGTAGAGGGGGGGTTTCAGCCAAGTAGTAATGCATTGATTTTTATACTGTTCGACCTCCTCGGAGTCGACGGTTGTGTCGTTCGTCTACTTTGAATATTCATGCGTCCCCCCCCCCCC
>WURS02371964.1:0-17414 GCA_011762765.2 Rhinocypha anisoptera
AGGTTCGGAGGGGGAGGCACAACCAACCTTTGTCAGATCGGTAGTCTACGTCCGTACTCTTTGCGTACGCACAATTGTTTTATTTTTTACTCCATGAGGAAACATGGGAGACGGTTGTGAGGGCAGTTGACGACAGGAGGCCACCCTGAGTACTCGCTACCCCCTCCACCACCGACTTCGTGATGGGGCTGGCCACGGCGGAGAGGGAGGGTGTTGAGAGGGGGGAGGAGACGGTGCTTCTGGGAGTGCAGAAGGGGTGAATCCAAGCGCGCGCGGTGAATCCCATGACGCCCGAGGACAAGGGACACGTCGTTTGGGTGGTCTTTGTGCTCGGGACACTGGTTTTCCACAATGCTCGACAACGGAGGGTCACGTGCGAGAGGGGGATGGGGGAGTACAATTGAAGGAAGAAGCTGAGAAAGAAAAAAAAAAAAGTTTTCTTATGGCCGTCCTCATACCTTTCAATGTTTTATTTCACTCCAAGACCTTTACGCGTCAAAGTCCAATGGGATACAACGAAAGACTGAATTTGAATTCTGATTTTGGATAACGGATATCGTAGTAGCTTAGTTGGTAGTGCGCTCGACTACAAGACGGGAGTGCGGGGGCCCTGGTTTATGTACCAGTGATATTTTTGAACACCGAGGGGTAAACTCGCACAAGCGACTCCGTTTCTAATTTGTATCTACCACCCACTGTCTATTAGAATGTCTTTTCCTCTCTGTACCGGAACCATCAGTCATTACTGTTATTCTCTCCGTACAAATATCTCGCCCCATCGGCTTTCGTGTTTTACTCCTCTACTCGGTAAAATTTTGGTCTTAAAGCAATGAAATTTATGAATGACGAGTAACTACTGGAAAATTTCACAATGATTTTTATCTAAGTATTTTTCTTTAAATGTAAGGCATTTGAAGAGAGTCTAATTTAGAGATACGATTAGGTCTTTTCCGCTATTCCTTTTAACTGATTGGGTAGTGCGCTCGCCGGCTAACTCCTAAGGTCACAGAATCGAATCTCACCCAGGGCATGGATGTTTGGATGACAAATTTTCTCGAATGGTTGGCGTCAGGAAAGTTGGTTTCCGAAATGGTTGGCGCATGCGGCTGTTAAAATATGTACCAAGAACAATTTAGCAAAGAGAGCCAGGAGTAATTGGGAAAAATAAGTTAGGGCTTTTTCCAAGTGCCCTCACCCCAATTGTTATTTGCGATTGGCTAGAAAAGACTAATGGTGTTAACACCCCCAAGTTGGCAACCCTACAATGGCTTCTGGCACATAAGAAAAAATGTTTTGTCTTAGCGCCAAACACGTCAGAAAGTTTGGCAGGCAAGAGTTATGTCATCTCCATTGATACCTTTGTGATTTTCCCGTCGATATGAGAAATTTGTTACGTACATCAACAAGAAGGTCTTTTTATTTTATTACTCTTTCGTTCATTTTTAACAGATTATCTCGTGATATGACCTAGAATTCTCGAATCTGGAATATATTCTCTGCTTTTTACACACTCTGGGGATGTTTCCTCTAACAAGAATACACTTTTAAGGTTATCATCCTGTGAAATAGCTTAATTATTTTTACGAAACGGTATTGCAGGAGAGTACTTTTGTTACAAAACATTTCCTCTCATATTTCCGGAGAGTTTTAGGATACTATTGCACTCGACAGGTGCCATTGTCTACTGGAAGCAGCGTAATAAAGGAAAATCTCTCAATAAATGAATATGAACCATAAGCCATGGTAACTTTGTTATTCAAGCGGTCATTAAGGCAGAGAAAGGGGATCAAAGAATGAGAATTGAGAGAGAAGAATAGATAATATATTTGAATGTGGTGAGCATTGGAGGAGCTGACGGAAATAGAAAGGGATGAAGACAATGAATGTCTGGCTCTGGTGTGAGAGGATCTGGGCGGACAACGACAACTTAATTGATCGGCGAATTCATCCAGATAAATATAGCAAAGGGAAGTGATCACCATAAGTACCGCGAAGTGAAGACATATCTCAAACAGGTGTAAAGATGAAGGCCGTCGCATTCCTTTCATATTTGTATCGTCTAGCGTGCAATCCATACTAAAGCCCTAGTATATTTGGGGAGTGGTGAGTATTGTGCCACTCTCTGATTTCCGGCCATTGACAAGATTGATTGACAAGCCGGGTTCGATGCGCATGGTGACAAGCTATTCCAAATTGTTTCTGGCCTCCGAATTTATTCAATTTACTTCCGGTCGTGAAAATCTCAACTGCGGAACACTGTCACACGAAATGGAAGTGGTATTTCGGGAGACGTCTTCTTATAAGTCTGAATGAAATTCTCCAACTTCGTCCATCCAAGAAAAGATAGTGGTTTACTTCAATCAGGCAAAAGGAAGAACAAAATGTTCTGATAATCCCTTTAATGATTTAACGCGTGCCTAGGAATGAATTTTTATGATAAATCACATGATTCACACAGCGGCACAACCACCTCTTTCGCTTTGCGATGCTTCTGATATCGAGAGATGTATTCGTCGTTCATGTTGACGGACGAGTGTCGTTGGTGAAACGTTTACTTTCATTCACCTTTCCTGAGTCATTATTAAAACCAGCTACTCAAGTCCTGTGAGGAACTTGGGGACTTGTGAGCAATACCGGGGTCGGATATTGGTATTCTCTCTCCTTGGGGCCTTTCTTTTAATTGCTGCCGCTGAAGCAGTGGGGGGGGGGATGTCATTCATCCTTCATATTTTTACCATTACATTTCCAGCTAATCAGCGATCATTTTGAATTACGTGTAGCAGCAAACTCTCTCACAGTTCCCACTCTCAGGGGAGGATATAATGTTGTTAATTATCTTCATATTATTCTTCAAATATCGATCACCTTCGGATAGGCTATTCGCATATAGCTGTCCTCCCAGCATACCAATACACTTGAGTAATAACCTAGGGTTGTGAATTTCTCACCTAATAGCATATTTCATCTCACTTTTATGATTACAGCATTATTCATTTACGACGAGGGAGGACATGAATTCGAAAGTTACTACTATTTCACATCTATCAACCCCCGTGAAACCACCAGAGGGTTGGACGACCATATTGGTTTATTTCAAGACAGGCAGAAACAAGAGCAAAATATTGGTAAATTTAAGCACGTTTACCTCATTGAGCTTCTCCGTGTGCTTAGATGGAATTAGCATACATCTGCAGATTGGAGGAAGGTCGCTAGTTGTGGTGAAAAAGAAAATGTTGATCGTAGACTTGTTCAACACCACTCGATCGTGCAGATTGAGACGGGAATCCCCGACCACTCGGCCTGATATCCTTTGCATCTATATAAATGGTAGTTTTCTGCTGTTTTTAGTACATATATTGGGATTAAAGCACAACCAAGCGGTGATTATGCAGGTATCTATTGGTTTTATCTTCACGTGACTGAGTCCATTAGGAATATACAATCTCGTGGAGAAATAATATTTCCCATCAGATGAATTGAATCGTATTCAAATGTTTAGCGCCTTGGGTCGACTGACAGATGGCTCTGGCCTTCCGCAGGAGAGGGGAGGTTCAAGATCTGTGCAGGAGCAATAACCATTACATCAGTATTAAAGAGATAGAATTTACGAAGTACACCAATACCCCAATCTGTTTTTTCGTTTTTGGAGTGCGGAAATTGCAACGCGATTACTCTATAAGAAATTTCACGGAGGGAAAAAAGGGAAATATATACATGTATACACGAACATACGCATACACATAAAAAAGAACGCATAAAAGTTTCACATTGTCGAGAAGTATTTCGGGGATGGGTCCCCTTCGTCGGTTTCGTATATATACAATACATATGTATGTATATACATATATATATCAGAAAGTAGTTTCCGGCGTGACTTCGTTGAACTGCTGCATGATTAAATGAAAAACAAACTTTGAAATTCCAAATAATTCCTTTTATGTGGAATTTCAAAGTTTGTGTCTCATTTAATAATATATATATATATATCAGACAGGTAAAAGTTGGGCTTTGATTTTAGCGAAAAATTACTACGCGAGCTGATTAAATAAGTTTCGGCCAAATATCATCGCGGTGGCCAAATACCATCATTCTTTCCATCATTGGAGAAAACGTAAACGGGATGTTATCTTTCTAAGTCGTGATAATAAACTACCTGAATCTTCTATTTCGTCAGAAGTGGAAGTAATTAATTCACCGGAGAATCTTAGGGGTTCTCCATAAAATAGTTCTGCCGGAGAAGTATTGATGCCTTCTTTAAACGAGCAACGCATTCCTAGTAAAACGAGGGGGAGGGCTTTTAAGCAATTTACTCTGTGTCATAAACACAGCTTTTAGCTGACGGCCTCTATCATATCCTCCTCTTGAAGATGAAGACTAGTCGTGTGCGACATCATGATGCCAAATCTCTTTGCCACATTACTAAATAGATATGAAGTGAATTGAGTCCAACGACCAGCCGTAATTTTTTGTGGGAAACCTAATCGGGAAATCCAACATGTTAACAAGGCTGCAGTAATTACCTCTGCAGAAATACATTGGATGGGTTGCATTTCACACCATCATGGGTATCGATCGAATACTGTTAGGCAATAACGGTAGTGTAGAGAGAATTCACCGTCAGCTAAAAGCTGTGCTTCTGGCTCACGGAGTATATTATTAGAAGCCTTTCCCCTCGTTTTACTAGGAGTGAACTGCTCTTTTAAGAAGACATCAATGCTTCCCCAGCAGAACTAGTTTATGCAGAATCCCTAAGTCCCGGTGAATTACTTCTACTTCAGACGAAATAGAAGATTCATGTAGTTTCTTATCACGACTTAGAAAGATAACATCTCAGTTATGTCCTTCTCCAACTTATAGGCACTCAAAACCAGAAGAATTTATTTTTATAGAAGTATCACGTTGCAGTCGTCATCAAATTCAACACTCACACCTTAGAAGAGGTTCACAAGAGCTCGATTCCCAGATTTTTATCAATCTTAGGGGGGTAGTGTGTCGGCCTAATATCATCGCGTTAGCCAAATATTATCGTTCCATTCTATCATTTTTGTTATGTTGCCAAGGAGTTGTTTAATAAATAAACGTATAACAATCAAGAAAGAATTAACAAAGGAGTCGGTAGAAGCCAGGATGTGTATTTGTATTACGTGGAGTTCTTCTTAAATGAACTCCCATAAATTGGTGACCCCGACGAAGAGATTATTCAAGAATTGGTGAAAATGGTTTTCCCTCGTGACGACGACCTTCAAAGGTTACGTGAGGAAAACGCCCGGCCTAATCAAGCAGCTGACCGATACCAATCTGAACCAACGAGGAGGCAACCAGAACTGGAATTCTGAGCAAAACACGTATGCAGTTCATCGTGTCGCTGTGAAACTACCAACCTTTGGTCCGTTAAACCAAGTTCTAGGTTTGCACAGGGAATCTCAGTTAGTGCTTTCATAGATCACGTTATCTCTGGTCAAGCTGTCGGAGCTCGCCGACAGGATCATCGAGTTATCGCCTCCTCCTCCGGCCGTCCATGGCCTTTCTCCCAACATGAGTAAGCCGACGGACGAAAAACTGTACCTGGCCATCGAGGGTATGTCAAGACGGGTTGCGGAGCTATCGGTTTCACATGATCATTGTTCCCGGTCCCGGTCGCGTGAACGTCGATGGTCAAAATAGAGAAGCCCATGTCACTCTCGATGTGGTTATGGATAGTATTGGTACCATTTTAAGTTCCAGCACAAGACCAAGAAATGAGCCCTGAAACTATAAGGGAAACGAAGACGACAGTCAGAAGCGACGGCGACACTGCTTTTCCAATGCAAGCCGTCTTTTCGTCACCAACCGGTCCTCTAAGTATCGATTGATTGTCGACACCGGGTCCGAACTCTTCTGCATTCCACGGTGTTTGCTGAAAGATCGCCATACTGCAACATCTTTCGACCGTTGTGCCGCCCATAGTAGCAGGATCAAGACCTACGGATTTCAAAATTTAACCTTGAGTCTTGGACTCAGGCGAAGTTTTTTTTTTAAGAAGTTCGTCGTCAACCGACGTCGACTTGTCCATCATCGGCCACGACTTCCTCTCCCATTACCAGCTCTTACTTGACTGTCACTCTTGGATTTGAAGAGTGGTCCTCATACAGAAGGACGTTTTTTGAACTGTCAGGTGCCCTGTGAGAAAACCGTCAGTTCATTTCCCCCGTTCTGCTCTCTTCTCGCCGAGTTTTCTGAGATTAATCGGGGTGTGGTTTTCCCAATGGACGTTAAGGCCGTTATCGTGCATCACATCAGGACTACCACTGATCCATCATTAAGACTCGTCGTCGTGAGAAATTAGTAGCAGCTAAGAAATAATTTAGTGAGATGTTAGAGGTAAAACTTGCCGTCCTTTCGAAAGTTCTTGGGCATCCTCTCTTTATCTGGCTAAGTAGGGGAAGCATGAATGACGTGTTTTTCGGAGATTTTACTCCGTCAATGCATTTACCATCCCTGACTGAAACGGCACATTCACGATTTCTCTGCCAGTTAATTGCCTGTTCAATGTTCTCAACAATTGACCTCATGAAAGTTTACCAACAAACATCGGTCCATCCTCGGTATATATCTAAGATACGTGTAAAAACTCCATTTGGATTTTTTGAATTTCCAATTCAATACATTTGGGCTCAGGAATGATGGTCAACTCACAAGCGGAAGAGCAATGTCAAAAATTGTTAGTGATCGTTTTGTTTTGCATTCTTTTCGCAAGGATTGTCATCTTTTGTACCTGTGTTCCTTCCCAACGCTCAAAAGTTCATCGAAACATCAAATCGCCGGAGGGAAAGTTTTTTACGCTTACCAATAGGTTTTCTCAACATATATGTTGACATAATGAATTGCCAGTCTCTACTACCGTTATTGAATTACTGTATTCGAACGATACACATTGTGGTGTGATTTTCAAACCATGCAATGCATTAATGCAGTGGTTACTACTGCACCCTTGTTAAAAAAGTGTATTTTCCGATTTGGTTTCCTACAAAAAATTACGGATGGTCGTTGGACTCAATTCACTTCATATTTTTTTAGTAATGTGGCAAAGAGATTTGGCATCGTGATGTCGCACACGACTAATCTTCATTTTCAACAAAGGATATGATAGAGGCCGTCAGCTAAAAGCTGTGTTTATGACTCACAGAGTAAATAGCTTAAAAGCCCTTCCCTCGTTTTACTAGGAATATGTTACTCGTTTCTATTAGTCATCAATACTTCTCCGGCAGAGCTATTTTATGGAGAACCCCTAAGATTCTCCGGTTAATTAATTACTTCTACTTCTGGCGTAAGAGAGGAATCAGGTAGTTTCTCACGACTTAGAAAGATAACATCACAGTTACGTCATACTCCAGCTTCAAGATCCTCAAAACCTGAAGAGTTTAATTTCAAAGAAATATCAAGTTTTTGTCGTGCATATTTACGTGAAGTTCCTATTCGTAATTCGGTTGAGTCACCTTATATGGTTCCGTATGAAATAACTTAGCGACATGAAAAAACGATACATGTAGATAAATGAATAGGCAGTGAAAGTGTAAAGCGACTGCTTTAAACCGGCTTATGCAATAGGGGATGAAAACTCGATACAACCCATCTAAACCCCTGCTGAATATGAGAACTAAAGAATTCACCTGTGAATTCAACACTCACACCATAGACGCGTGCGACGAGGTCCGGAAGAAGAGTTCGATTCCCTAATTTTTAAAAATTTAAGTAATCGCCACTCCGTAGGGGGGAGGGGGAGGGGAGTTTGGCGGTCAATCATCATCGTTCCATTCCATCATTTTTGTATTGTTGCCAAGGAGTTGTTTAATAAATAAAAATATAACATTCAAATGAAGGATATCAAAGGAGTCGGTTGAAGCCAAGAGCTACGAATAAAAGTAATTTGTATTACGTGGAGTTCTTATTAAATTAGCTCCCATTAATTCGTGTTTATTATTACTTGGCAGAGAATGTGTAAACAAATGGTTTTCCATATTGTAATATCATTCACATTCTATTCTGGATTACACGTCATTGAGTGGATTGGTGATGTTGACAGCCATGTTTTAAAGTGAAGTCCTCCTGCACTGAGATCCTCCTGCGCCTGACATTCTCTTGCGAGCGTACCTGACGCAGGGGAACCACTTCTGCCTCCACTGTCTCCCAGAAATTCCGGAAGGCCACCAGCAGCCATTCTATTTCATCATCCCCTTTGCAGGGTTTCGATGGGTTTCTATCGCAGGTGCTCCTATTTACTTTGCCCATGGGGTCGGTGTCCGCTCATCGTTCGACATGGTCCTCAACCTCCAATCTAAATCGAAATTTTGGACCCAGTAATCTTATCCACGGAAAGTGTTCTGCCTTTTCCACCACTTCCCCCTTTCCTTCCCCTCAGCCATTCACTCACACTCACTCCTCCACGCTGCCACAGACCACCGGCCCTCTTCTACCCCTCCATCGTCATCCCCTTATTGTTTCCTTTCTCGCGCAGGCTGAGTCATAAGAAAACATTACGCTATCAATATACTAACGAGTTAGATAATAGTCCTAGGTTATACTTTTCACAAAAACATTTAGAGATTTAAAAGTGCAACTAACTCATCATCTAAGTATTTTTCGGAAATTTATTCGCATTCCGATGGTGAATGCAATTCACGATTCTGAAATGCGGTCACATGTCCAGTATTTTTAATTACAATCCACGAAACTTACATTCCATAGACCGCACGGAATATCCACCTTGGATAACGGTTTCCTAATTAGTATTGTTATGGAGGTGAGATACTGAGTATCTCAAGTGAATGTTTCGGGTGTAGAATCCAAAACCGTCCATGCGGAAGTTGATGTGATGACACGTAGCAAAAAGAAAGACGTTCTCTGTGATGAATAATCACTAGTCGACACGGTGATTACTTTACAAAACATATACTATGTATAAATTGAAATCCCTAAACGTTTACAGCTAAAATGAATTAAAAAGAACACCAACAATATTCTATGAATATAATATTGCTCCGACTTCCTCACTTAGAGAGGGAGAGAGATGGAGAGAGAGAGAGAAAGAGAGAGAGATACGAGGGATCCTCTTGGCACTTCCAATGTCTAAATATGCAATTCGTCTCATGTTTTTGGGAAAACATTTATTATCTCGTCTTTCGCGTATTTACATTTGATTTAATTGAGAAGACATTTCAATTTGATTTCCTTGAGATTGAGATTTTGAAAAAACCCGCCACCCCGCTATATGAAGCTGGTCCCTGCTTCCCTGTTGAAATTAGCAGGGTAATTTGCTATTTCGTTAGCCTCACGGATCAGTCTGTGGTAGTAACGTGAAACTATTGCGATCACGTTAGTTTCTTCCCAATAAATCCCATGACTCCGACCAATCATGTTCCGCCACTGATGAAAGTTGGAACTGTTAATTTTTCATAGCTCCTTGTTGTTCTTGTAGGCGGCACTTGACAGTTTCCCGTCTGTCCTATGTAGGACTTCCCACAAGGCGACCATATCCCCTAAATCTTTACAATGTTTCATTATTTATGGAGTTTTCATAATTTACAGTATATACAGTATTTAAATATTTACAAATTTTACACTATTTACAATATGTACATTATGTTAAATTATGTACATTTTATACATTCCGTGCCTAATGATGTTCTCAAAAGTAATAGTACTTAATTTCATCAGTATCAAAGTTATTAATTAGTGACACAATGTACACCACACAGTATACTTAAAAAATTTAAACTAGCACTTCAAATTATCGTTAGACTCATATGATGTTAGTAACGAACGACGCTTGCCACAGATGGTGTGGCACCACGACTGATGGTGCCTCCTGCGACGACGCATATTTCCGTCAGATACGACGTGCCGCAGGGTATCCGACACCTCCTTGACCTCAGCCGGGTACCGCGGCCGTCCTAGGGTCTCCAGACACGACCCATCTGTCTCCACCTCCTTCTCCTTCCTCCTGAATGGTATCCAACGATTCTAAGATGCGGTCACTTGTCCAGTATTTTTAATTACAATCCACGAAACATACATTCCATAGACCGCACGGAATATCCACCTTGGATAACGGTTTCCTAATTAGTATTGTTATGGAGGTGTTACACTGAGGATCTCAAGTGAAAGAACTGGGTGTAGAATCCAAAATCGTCCATGCGGAAGTCAATGTGATGACACGTAACAAAAAGAAAGACGTTCTCTGCGATGAAGTATTACTGGTATATACAGTGATTCTTTTCGAAACATACAGTGTATAAATCAAAATCCCTAAACATTTACAGCTAATTTGAATTAAAAACGACACCAACAATATTCTATGAATATAATATTTCTCCGATTTCCTCACTTAGAGATGGAAGAAAGGGGAGAGAGAGATACGAGATATCCTCTTGGAACTTCCAATTTCTAAATATGCAATGCGTCTCATATTTTTAGGATAAAAATTTATTAACTATCGTTCTAGTCTTTCGCGTATTTAGATTTGATTTAGTTGTGAAGAAAATTCGATTTGATTTTCTTGAGATGACATTCGATTCGATTTTGATAGAAATGTTTGCCTGAAAGGCTGATAAAAATTCGTAAGATGGAGAAATGTTTGCAGTAAAAATAAACGCATTACCCATATATTAGGGTAGGAGTAGTAATAAAGTAAACAGGTATCTGTTTGATAGTGTTGGAAATTCATTGAAATATCATTGTGTTACTAATTGCCATTGAGAATCTTAAAAATATCTGATAATGGTTGCCCAAGAATTATGATCGACTTAAAAATGAATAATTAATAAAATATGTAATGGTACATGCACAATAAAGCTCCTATTGGAAAATAAATAAACACAAAATACCACGTAATCAGCAAAAATTGAGATGGAATCTCGACAAATTATATCAAGTACTGCTTAACATATCAATGGCTTCTAAGGACTTGGAGCATTGCTACGACAATCTTATAGTCATTCAACACGGCTTTGAAATTTACGTAGACGTGTATGTTTGGTATGAGTATAGTGGTCTAATCATTTATTGTCGGTATTAGGGTCGGCCAATGATCTTATTAGTCTATTAATGATAGTAACGTGACACTTTTGAGATCACGTTGGTTTCTACCCAATAAATCTCATGCCCTGATTCCGACAAGGCATGTTCCCCCAGTGATGAAAGGTGGAACTGATAATTTAATGGCTCTTTGGTGTTCTTGGAGGCGGCACTTGACAGCATCCCGTCTATACTATGTAGGACTTCCCACAAGGCGACCATATCGTCAAACTCTTTACAATGTGTTCATTATATATGGACTTTTCATAACTTACAGTATATACAATAATTACAATATTGACAGTATTTACAGTATTTACAGTATTTACAATATGTACATTATTTAACATTATGTACTTTATTTACATGGCGTGTTTCAAGATGTTCTGAAAAGTAATAGTAATTACATCAGTATCTCAGTTATTTATTAGTGACATGATATACACCACACTGTATACTTATAATATTCAAACTAGCACTTCAAATTATCGTAACGAGTCAAATGATGTTAGTAACGAACGACGCTTGTTTCAAATGGTGTGGTACCACGAATGATGGTGCATCCTGCGACGACGCATGTTTCCGTCCGAGACGATGCGCCGATGGGTCACCAACACTTCCTTGACCACCTGCGGGTGCCGCGGCATTCCTAGGGTCTCCATACCTAGTCCTTGCATCTCCAGACCGCTCTTCTTACTCCCGGACGGTATCCAACTTCTCTCCCAAACCATATCGCTCTCTATTCTCCTTCAAAATCTTCATTTCGTCCACACCTCCACCCTCGCATACCCCGTCTTTCCCTTCCCCCCGCTCCTTCCTCCTGTCCTTCCTCTTCTTTTTTTGTCCTCACACGCATCCTCTGTCAATGAGGAAAACAAAAGACTTTGTCATAACAATTCCTCTCTATCTCTAGAATGAATGGGAACGAAACAAGATATTTACAAGTACAGTTCGGGATGCAAAAATGTCGTTCGAAAATCTCCAAGCTTCCGAATACTAGTGGACATATCCAAATAACATATCAAATATATTTTATGTGGAATTTTCAAAGTTGTGTCACATTTAATCATATCCAATTTCACAGAAAGTAACATTGAAACAGTGAAAATTCGATTGATAAATCATATTTAACTGAATCGTTGACCTTTAGTAAATAATTCCACATTATACGATAAGGAAATCACAGTTTCTTTTAAGGAAAATGAATCACCAAGGCTCTAGCAACAACATTTTACTTATATATACTTCGGTTTAAAGTGGATGACGTCTTCATTAAAAAAATAGTATTCACTTTCCAATTCAGAAATAAGTATTACTTTCAGGCTATTATATATAACCGCTATTCTTGTTAAATAGAGCATTAAAAAGCATATGCGACAATAGGTTTTAATGCAGCGGCGATAAAAATGTCCAGCAGGATACTTCAAACTATTTTTATAGACGTTTCACAAATAAGATACATGCCTAGTAAGAATAATTTATAACTGAAGAGAAACGGTATTCACACAGGATTGCTCCCATTGTAAAGCTCTCTCCGCTGTAAATCAAGCTTCACAATCAAGAGATAAATGTATTGGCTTATGCCTTTGCTTACCATTGTTGGACCTCTCGTATTTTGACATTGTTTTATTTTTATTGTAGCGTAATGGTGTACCTATTATTGAAGTAAATGCCAACGCTAACTACATTAGCGGATATCGTGAACTAATAACCGTCATGTAGAGTACGAAATTATTTATTATTTTTTTCGCCCAACAAATAGTTCTCCCAACCAGAATATAGGTGTAGTAAATCCTGCCAACTAGAGATGTTATTTCAATGAAAAATATACGTTTGTCATCATACATATCTCACAAAATTTACGAAGGATAACTTCAAGTACTCTGGTAAAGTATTCCCGTCTTATGATCCACCGCCATCACCTTGATCACAGCCCATCTATTGGACAAATGTACAATTTGAACTGTATTGCGATATAGTATTCTTATACTCTTGCGGAGAATATCACCCCTTCCGGACTCTGAGGGCTGCCTCCTCAACTAATAACACGTTCCTAGGGATTGTTACTGTGACAAACAACGACTCACACATTGAGGGATTGCGGGAAAGATAATGTGCAACTGTCTTAAGAGATATGTATGACTGGTATTCATAAAATACCATGTACAACTTCTCTATTGTCATATTCATTGATAAATAATCTACCGGAGTCAAGGTAGGTATTTAGTGTAACTTACGTTGTATTTAACGCGCAATTCCCTATAGAAACAGGGGAATTGGGTCTAATATTTTTGGGTCAGGATGCATAGGTCAGCAGAGATGTTAGGGAGTCATTTCTCTTCTCGCCATAAGGTTGATAATTATGGGAAGTAACTCAGTAATGAAAATAATAAGTTATGTTGATTCATTATTAATTTATCTTGTTTTTGAAAAACAAATTCGTCTATTTCATTAAAATCAAAACTGCCTGCATATCAGTTTGCTCTTCAAACCCAATGTGGAAGAGCCATGACAAAAATTGTTAGTTATCGTTTTGACTTCCGTTCGCAAGGATTGTCATCTTTTATACATGTGTTCCTTCCCAGCGCTCAAAAGTTCACCGAAACAGCAAATTGCCGGTGGGAAAGATTTTTACTCCTTCCAATAGTTTTTCTCACATACATGTTGACATAATGAATTGCCAGTCTCTACTACCGTTATTGAATTACTGTATTCGAACGATACACATTGTGGTGTGATTTTCAAACCATGCAATGCATTAATGCAGTGGTTACTACTGCACCCTTGTTAAAAAAGTGTATTTTCCGATTTGGTTTCCTACAAAAAATTACGGATGGTCGTTGGACTCAATTCACTTCATATTTTTTTAGTAATGTGGCAAAGAGATTTGGCATCGTGATGTCGCACACGACTAATCTTCATTTTCAACAAAGGATATGATAGAGGCCGTCAGCTAAAAGCTGTGTTTATGACTCACAGAGTAAATAGCTTAAAAGCCCTTCCCTCGTTTTACTAGGAATATGTTACTCGTTTCTATTAGTCATCAATACTTCTCCGGCAGAGCTATTTTATGGAGAACCCCTAAGATTCTCCGGTTAATTAATTACTTCTACTTCTGGCGTAAGAGAGGAATCAGGTAGTTTCTCACGACTTAGAAAGATAACATCACAGTTACGTCATACTCCAGCTTCAAGATCCTCAAAACCTGAAGAGTTTAATTTCAAAGAAATATCAAGTTTTTGTCGTGCATATTTACGTGAAGTTCCTATTCGTAATTCGGTTGAGTCACCTTATATGGTTCCGTATGAAATAACTTAGCGACATGAAAAAACGATACATGTAGATAAATGAATAGGCAGTGAAAGTGTAAAGCGACTGCTTTAAACCGGCTTATGCAATAGGGGATGAAAACTCGATACAACCCATCTAAACCCCTGCTGAATATGAGAACTAAAGAATTCACCTGTGAATTCAACACTCACACCATAGACGCGTGCGACGAGGTCCGGAAGAAGAGTTCGATTCCCTAATTTTTAAAAATTTAAGTAATCGCCACTCCGTAGGGGGGAGGGGGAGGGGAGTTTGGCGGTCAATCATCATCGTTCCATTCCATCATTTTTGTATTGTTGCCAAGGAGTTGTTTAATAAATAAAAATATAACATTCAAATGAAGGATATCAAAGGAGTCGGTTGAAGCCAAGAGCTACGAATAAAAGTAATTTGTATTACGTGGAGTTCTTATTAAATTAGCTCCCATTAATTCGTGTTTATTATTACTTGGCAGAGAATGTGTAAACAAATGGTTTTCCATATTGTAATATCATTCACATTCTATTCTGGATTACACGTCATTGAGTGGATTGGTGATGTTGACAGCCATGTTTTAAAGTGAAGTCCTCCTGCACTGAGATCCTCCTGCGCCTGACATTCTCTTGCGAGCGTACCTGACGCAGGGGAACCACTTCTGCCTCCACTGTCTCCCAGAAATTCCGGAAGGCCACCAGCAGCCATTCTATTTCATCATCCCCTTTGCAGGGTTTCGATGGGTTTCTATCGCAGGTGCTCCTATTTACTTTGCCCATGGGGTCGGTGTCCGCTCATCGTTCGACATGGTCCTCAACCTCCAATCTAAATCGAAATTTTGGACCCAGTAATCTTATCCACGGAAAGTGTTCTGCCTTTTCCACCACTTCCCCCTTTCCTTCCCCTCAGCCATTCACTCACACTCACTCCTCCACGCTGCCACAGACCACCGGCCCTCTTCTACCCCTCCATCGTCATCCCCTTATTGTTTCCTTTCTCGCGCAGGCTGAGTCATAAGAAAACATTACGCTATCAATATACTAACGAGTTAGATAATAGTCCTAGGTTATACTTTTCACAAAAACATTTAGAGATTTAAAAGTGCAACTAACTCATCATCTAAGTATTTTTCGGAAATTTATTCGCATTCCGATGGTGAATGCAATTCACGATTCTGAAATGCGGTCACATGTCCAGTATTTTTAATTACAATCCACGAAACTTACATTCCATAGACCGCACGGAATATCCACCTTGGATAACGGTTTCCTAATTAGTATTGTTATGGAGGTGAGATACTGAGTATCTCAAGTGAATGTTTCGGGTGTAGAATCCAAAACCGTCCATGCGGAAGTTGATGTGATGACACGTAGCAAAAAGAAAGACGTTCTCTGTGATGAATAATCACTAGTCGACACGGTGATTACTTTACAAAACATATACTATGTATAAATTGAAATCCCTAAACGTTTACAGCTAAAATGAATTAAAAAGAACACCAACAATATTCTATGAATATAATATTGCTCCGACTTCCTCACTTAGAGAGGGAGAGAGATGGAGAGAGAGAGAGAAAGAGAGAGAGATACGAGGGATCCTCTTGGCACTTCCAATGTCTAAATATGCAATTCGTCTCATGTTTTTGGGAAAACATTTATTATCTCGTCTTTCGCGTATTTACATTTGATTTAATTGAGAAGACATTTCAATTTGATTTCCTTGAGATGACATTTTGATTCGATTTTGATAGTAATTTTTACTGAAATTCTGATAAAAATTCGTAAGATGGAGAAAAATGTTCAGAAAAAATAATTGCATTACCTATATATTATTGTAGGACTGATAATAATAAGTTACGTTGATTCATCATTATTTTATCTTGTTTTTGAAAAACTAATTCGTCTATTTCATTAAAATCAATTGCTCCTGAATATTAGTTTTGCTCTTCAAATTTCCAAAGAATTTACGGATCTAATGTTTAAGCGTTCACGACGCACAGTGGGGCCAAATCCTGAAAAAATATGCATTCGTGAGTGAATTATCAAATCCAATCGAAAATGGTTCCTTAGAGGTTTTTTGACCCGCTGAACACGAATCTGCATGAAAAAAATGAAATAACGAACTGATTCGTGTATATTATGCAAATCAACAGAAAAATAAAAAAATGTGGTAAAAAAGTTAAGTTATGCAATGGCTATAGATTGCCGGGTCTCAATGTGATGCATTAATTACCCCTCCCTTCCCCCTACCCTCCTTTCCCCACTCTCCTTCCAACCCTCGTTCCCAACTCTCCCACTTCATACCTCCCCTCCCCTTGGGCCCCTTAAACTTCCCTCCTGGCGTCTGCGCTACTCATTCTCTCCTGAACAGACGAAGGTGGTGTTGCCACCAAAAATTCTTCACCACTGTGAGTTTCTTTCTTTTTGTATCCTGTCTTTGTACGTTCCATTAGTGTTCGAACCAATATTATTCACATTGTGAACTATTTCGAAGTGATTATTATATATATATTTATATTTATGTATAGGATTTTGAGGTTGCTCATAACGAACATAAAGTCAACTTTTGCCAGAAATTGCAAACATGTGTCGAAAAGTGTCGAAGTTTCTTAAAAACATTGCATTTTTGGTATATTATTCTTTGCTTTTGAGTATTTTTTCATAAACACATGTATTATATATCTTAGTGGTAAACAATGATGATGACATGTTTTACTACTCTTAATTTTAATGATAAAAGGCCTTTTTTAAATTTTGAAGGTCCGATTTCTGCTTAATCGACTCGAAAGTATTATTAATTTCTTGATTTTTTAGAGTTATTGATTTTCTGTAGGCGTGTAATTGTCACATTATTTAACATTTTTCATTATCCAATGCATTCAACGAGTCATTCGCTAGCTTAATTAAGGGCCTAATTGGAAATGGGACGAAGGTAATTATCTCTAACAATATAGGACTGTTAGAGAGCAATTTAAACCACAATGTACCAGAGATTTCATTACATTTTGACTTTTCCAGTCAACGCGTCGGATATGTCCTTTTTTGAGCGGATGAGAAAGA
>WURS02372074.1:0-17412 GCA_011762765.2 Rhinocypha anisoptera
CCCTTCGTTCGGTTAAAAAGCCCACGTGAGAGAGAGAGTGAGTGCCCACACTCGCGGCGGAAGGCGTGCAGCCGAATTAGGCGCCGGGAACTAACGGATTCCTTCATTTTTTCGCATTTCGCACTTTGGAAGATGGATGGGTGGTCGTTCGGCCAGGCGTATCCCCTTGACTCAAACTCTCATTACTCCCGAGCCTCGCAGTTAATATTTTTCGCTTTGTGTTCTAGCGAAATTTATTGTCCTGGCAATTGAGAAATGAATGGTTTCGGAAATGTCGTACGTGATTGGCAAAGGCTATCATAAATATGGTGTTTGCACGTGACATTTGAAAAATACCTTTGCGAGGGAGTGGATACGCGGACGTTACCATTTCTGAATGATATAAATTAAAAAAAAAAATTCCGAAGACGAAATTTCCTCGGGGAATAAACGCAAATCGGCAATTATAAGATTTTTTACTTCGAGTGGATACCATCGCAAAGGTTTTGGTGTCGTTTTATTGCGGCAATGACGCACTCTTTACGCTTTCTTACTTTTGATGAAGCTGAAGGCGCACTCATTGCAAAATTGCTTCCTTTCTAAAAGCGAAAGTTAAAAAAAACTGATTTAACTGCATTCACTTCCGTGTGTTTCATCTGCATGCAGAGAGAAATGTATTAGCGAGGAGTTATTGAATTATAGAATGGGGTATTCATTCCCGAATAATTGGACTGGACGCTCGCCGTTAGGCGTTTATTCGTTTATTGCAACGTGACGAGAAATGATTTTCCTTCGTAAGTGTAATCATCGAATTCATGATAAAGTATCTCTCTACTCGTTATGAGTACTCTTTTATCTATGATTGAAACGGAGTAGATTTTCCATACTTATAAAAAAAAGTGACCTGTTTCTTAACGTTTATTCTATGTTGGTGATTCAATGCCCCATTCTTGCCCCGGGAGAAGGAATTCATGTAGATGAAAAGTTTGAGCTGCTGTGTGGCAGACTATTGGTTGAAACCATCATGATTTCTTGGAAGTTTGGAGTTCAAATCTTGGCGATGCCTCCGGGAACATCCAAATACCTCGAAGCCGTGTGAATTTTTGAATATTTGGGAGGTCTCTGAGAATCCACGGTTGGCGACGGGAAAAGAATGGGCCCCACCTAGCCCGTGATTCGTGATTTTCACACGCGCCCTCGTGATTTTAAGTATCGGGTGAGCTCAACTCAACAGACCTTCGCACGATGAAAACCGTGTTCGGTGGCCAAAATGATTCGTGGCCGGAGGAGTATTTTGGATATCCAGATGTTCCAAACGTTTTCACATCGCCCGCGGCATTTTTAATGGATTCAGATTCCATTCTAATAATCCATCGCAAAATCACTCGAATTCTCTATCGACATGCTCTCTTTGTTGTCAGGTACTCGATTAAATAAAGATCGCCCCCGTCATGCCGTGAAATTATAGCGTTATATTTTATTCGATTCAACAGATCCAACGGGGCCACATTTCTCAACATTCGTTTCGAAATTCGTCGCGGAAGAGTCATTCCGAAGTTTCCTATGTTGATTGAGGATCTCTTGTACGTGAACATTGACCCGCAACATTCAGCACTTCTTTTTAACTCCGCATATTCTTTCACGCGATTTCCATTTCGAAGCCGTGGTAGCCCACGGGGCAGAGCACTCGGCTACTGTACGGGGGACCCGGGTTCGAGGCTCGATGATGGCTCTAGACACCTCCAGCTAAACCCCGCATACATCTCCGCGTTGGTCAGCGTGCAGCTGAATCACTACCAGTACCTCTTCCTCCTGCGCCTGTCGGAGGACATAGCGGAAGCCCTCTCGTATCTCACCCTCGACTCGGACACGATCGCATCCCGGCAGAGGACGGCGGGGAAGCCGGCCCTTAAAGGATCCCTGGTGGTCGGCGGGCTGCTTCCCCAGGTCGAAGTCAGCCTGGTCATGCCGTCGCAGACGCCCGGGAGGGAGGAGGAGGAGGACGACTCTGACGGGGGGTCGTCCGTCGTCACGGGGGAGGGTCGGGCGGCCGTTTCCTCTCCGAAGCTGACATTTGTGCGCGCTCAGATGGGCGACGTGAAAATCACCTATCCCGGCGGTGAATCGTGGTCGCCCATCTCCGAAGATCCCGGTCCGGAGCTCCACTGGACGACCGACTTCCCGGAAGTGATCGGACCGCGGGCCAACGGCGACGCTCCGGGCACCTCGGGCGGTTGGATCGACCCGAGAAACCGTCAGTCGGAAGACCCACGCAAGCAACCAGCGGTCGGCGCGAACAACAACAACCCGAGCTCGAATGCCGGCGCAGGGTTCAATCTCATCGTGAGAAAGGGGCTGACGAATTTCATATCCTCGTTCGATTCGACCTTCGCCATAAGGCCGACCACGGGAACCGAGGACTCGAGCGACACCGTGTCGATAAGGAGCGATGCCAGCTCGGAGGACAGCGAAATGTACGCCATCGTGAACCTGGAGGCCCAAGAGGCCAGTGCCGACGCCATATTCAGGGTCTGCACCCGACCCACGGTGGTGGTCCCCCTGCCGACCGTGGAGATGGCCAGCGAAGTTTTGGAGCAGGAAGGAGAGGAGTCTTCGTCCTCGACGAACCATTCATTTCGTAGTCTCTGTAAACGGAAGGATTTGGTGAGTGGATACTTACTATCTCTTGCCGTTGTAGAATCTGAGCTATTGATATAATCTAGTGACATTGATCTGTAATAGATGTTCGTCTATTCCTTGTGTTCCACAACGAAGAAACAAGTGGTCTGTGTAAAAAAAAAGACTTCTACCTTGAATTGTGAAGAATACAGACCCCTGTCTTTTTGTTCATTATGATTCGTACATAAACACACACACGTTTTTCCTTCCTATAAATTTAATAATTGCTCCTGCATGAACTGATCACTAATTACGTTACGTGAAAGGTGTTAGTTTCGTCCTAATTGTAATCATGCATATGTGGCACATACTCCAACCTCTGACACGTGCCCTTGCAGCGACTTGCAGGGTGTTTCATAGGTTTAGTTGCAGTACGTTCTTCCTTTCAAGTTCTGACTGTTATTGCTCTAAATGCCAAAAACACCAGTATGTGTTCTTCGAAATTAATTTGTTTTTTTTAGGTCCCTTGTCAAAAAATGTCAAAAAGAGGTTTTAGACTGCTCGTACGACATGAAATACTGTAGAATAATGGCAGGTAGGAGGTATGTGTAGGTGAAGAGGTTACGTTTGTTATTTATTGAGTTCACCAAAGATGTATTGTAATGGGTGGACAGCCAATCATCATTAAATGTTTCCATGACACCCTTGTCATTGTTTGCTTATACAAAACAGCAAAATTAGTAATGCAGTATTTGAGAGATAAGTTTTTTTATCCAACAATTGTGCCATAATGCATTTTATAGGAGTGTAAACATGATCACTGACGTTAAAGCTTTATAGACTCAGTAAGCTCCGATCCCTGAAAATGATATGTCTATACTATTCATAATATATTAAATATGTAGTACCTTATGACGTAAGGAGTAGAGAAGTCACCATAAAATGAAAATATTGGCACGGGATGGTATTTTTATTTTAATTTATTTATTTTCCAATCGCCCACTGACACTGCACAGCAGTAGCTGACTGAACACAGCAGTAATAACAATAACATAACACTGTTATTATATCATTTATTTATACATATATCATACTTTTGTCAAATGATTCCTCTTTAAGTTTCAAGGCGTATCAGCATAAACTTGAAGGACATTTAGGGACCTTTCCAGATTGAGGCCTTTAAGATTTAGAAATTTATGTTAACAGTTGTTTTATCAGCGTTGCCAGAATATGGTTTTTACTTTTCATGGCTGTTATCTCGTCTGCATTTGTGAAACTGAAAAAGTGACTCTTACTTGCAAGTTACTCTTATTTTTATAATTGTAAAAATCAGCTGATTTCTAAACATGTGCATTGGATTACCTGGAACCTGCATTAAATAACTGTTATGTAATTCTATTTTAAGCCAATTCATATTTTCATCCAGTCTACTTGTGGATATCAAACCTTTGACTTGGGTGAATGGATTTAACTCATAAGTATCTCAATTACTTAGTGTGCTTTCATTTGCGAAAGAATGTTTTTGAGTAGTGTTCCAAGGGAATTCTCACATAGGTATTTCACGCTGACTCATTTGAATAACGAATCTCACATACGTGCACATATTTGACCCCCCCCTCTCCTTGCCTGTTATTGACCCAAGTGCAAAAACGCTTTAATCGTTTCCTTTCGTTGCAGGTCTCCATGACCACTTTCAAATTGAGGAAAGTGGAATTTATCCAACAATCAGAGGGTTTCGTTTCTTCCATGAAGGTTCAAATTGACAGCATTATCTCCGAAGAATGTGGTTCCATTCCCTGGGATGAGTTTCAGGTATTCTTCATGCTCATTCTTGAAATTGTTCCCATCCTCATACCTGGTACTAATTACAGTATTCGGGACCCGTACTTAATCATTGTTACCTCAGCTGAAAGGAGCTTGTTTGCCATGTGGCTATGTGTTATTAAATCCCTGCCTCAAGAGCCATTTTTATTGGCTACTTGTGAGTGGCTGCTTGATAGTACACCAGATATTAAGATGGACTTTACATTCCAGTATTGTTCATTACTAAAGCCAAAAGTAACTCATGACTCAAGGGAAGTGCAGAGAAGGAAAAGATTTTTAAAGCTACTGTCAACAGTATTTCAATGATATATTTTTGGATCGATGCATGTCATCTTGTTGAAGGTTTAAAGTTTTGCTAATTTTTTATCCGGTGTGGTATTCTATGAATGCCAGATACTTGCTTATGACATGCCCTTTATTGTTGAAACTGAAACAAAGTAAACTATACATTAATTACATAATAAGGTATGAAAGAAGTTTAGATTGAGTGATGTTCTTAATTGGAGGTTCATTTTCCAAGATGAATACTCAGAAACATGAGACTTGAGCTATGGATTCCTCCAGTGCTATCCTTAATTTCGAGTGCCACTAGTCAGGATTACATTTGATTGTCTTAGGGATAAAACATTTCTCAATGAAGGAATCACCTTTATCTGAGTGTGGTAGGTTTATCATGTTTTCTAACAGTCACCTGGTTTTTTTCATGACACAAAATTTGAATTTCAGACTAGTATTTTGAATGAATCCAAGAGTATTTTGGATTTCTTCACTAGAAAGTACAGTGTTGATTTTGGGAAGTAGTTGGTGATTTTCCAGGCGAATAATTATGATTTTTACAATTAAAAATTATGTAATGCAAGCTTTGTATTGGAGTAGCAATACTAAATAAGTGGAATCATAAACAAATCATAGCTATGAAATAACTTTCCAAATAAGATAGTTAACTTTTTCTTGTGTCATTTACTCTAAGATGGTCAGTAAAATATTTTCCTCTGTTCTTGGATCATTTGGCTGATACTCCGCAGCCGACCGGGTTAGCTTGGTGGGTAGCGTGCTCTCCAGCTAACCCAAAGGTGGCGGGTTCGAATCCCCCCCTGGGCATGGATGTTGTGTTTGTCCAGATGGGTTTTTCTATGTATTGAAGAGGTGCGAAAGACCATAGCCGTCAAAGCACCCTATAAACAGAAATACTACTATACTACCCCTACACTCCACCCCCATTTAGGCTGGTTAATTGCAGTTCCACTCTAATACTGTTGCAGTATAAACTGCTGCATTCTCATCTCATTTTCCCGAGCAACAATACAAACCCTTTTTTCTACCAGTTGGATTTATTTTCCTTTCCTGGAGTTCCAAAAAAAGGGGAGAGGTCATCTTGATTCATGCGAATATATAGGTATAGCAGTTTTCACCTGAAGCTGTTGCAAACAGGATGAAAATAGGCTGGGAAATTACATTTTAATGATCCCATTTTTTTACTATTTTTAGACTAGTGATTATGTAATCCATTCCTCTAACATAGTCCAGCAATCGCTTGGTATGTCACCCAATAATATCTTGATCAGCGGGAGGTTGTGTAACCCATTAATTTCACTTTTCTCTGTCAGAGCATGAAACAGTATGTGGCTAAACTTTGGTTCTTCTAAGGACAAGATGCTTCTTTATTTATTCCTGACTGATAACAGTTTAGGGCAATGGCACAAGTTAATTATAACTTGGAATGTGCTTGAGAAAGAATGCCTCACACTATTCGCCAATGTGTTAAAAATCTTTTACATCCCTGGAGAACTCCTTTTAAAATCCCTGAGTCAACAAACTTCTGATAATAGTTTTGTGACAAATATAAATGGATTCAGAGGCAGAATAATATAAGGGTTCCATCAGATATTTCCTCTGTTGGATCTTGAAGGATGGAAGTGATTTGATTGCTTTTATTTCAGGGGGTAAGAAGTTAAAAAAATAACATGTAGTAAACAGAGATTTTGGGGTCCATATCTTTCATGTTATGAGTAATCAGTCTAAAAGTCTTTTTTCTGTCTGACGTCTGTGATCACCTTTAAACCTAGGGTAGAATGATCATCCTTTAAATGTAAAATAGAATTAAAGGTAATATTAAAGTCTTTAAGTAGATGTCACCAGATATGTGATTTCCTTACTCCAGCCAGAATTGGGATAGCCCAATTCTGAAGTTTAAAAATCCTCATTGTATGATGAGTGTGTCCCCTGGTAGCAAAACTATACTCATACCTACTATAAATGAATGCACAATATGCTGTTATTGCAGTCACTAGAGTATTAATAGCCACTATTAACGAGATGAAAATACCACTTGGTAAATTTCCATAATTTATTTTTTTTAAATTCACAATTTAAAAAAATTGTGGAAATTTACCAAGTTGGTTTTTCTCATTTCGCTACGATGATTCGTTTCCACCATGTAACGGCCAACACTATCAACTAGCCACTACATATTAATCTTAGTGGGCAATGCGTAGAAGCAATTTTAGAACAAGTGGGATCAATTATGTGGTTCCCACTGGACGCCTTCATCAATTTGGACTCCAAGTAATTTAATATTTGTAAAACCAAAAAGGATGGAGCCATTTAATCTGAGGAGTTGACTGAATTGTGCTCTTTGTAGATAAGGGTAACATTGTATATAGGAAGATTTTTTTTGTTAAGCCTTTTCTGGGCACCAACACTGTGGAATCAATATTTCTATGTAGTATGGAACATGTTCTCTATGTATTTTAGGAGTTGATTTGTGTCACCAGCATACATGATAAGTTCACGGAATTTTTGATAGGATGGGTAATCAATAACATTCAAAAAGAAAAGTAAGGGGTCTAAAGTGGAACCCTGTGGAACTCCTTTATGACCAAATGATGAGTTTCAAAATTAATATCTTCATTTACATTTGAATAGGTATATCAGTGTTATTAAGCCTTATTTTGTGCTCTTTTATATCTACTCTCTCTTTCCTTATCTCTGGAGAATTCTGTCCTCTCTCTATGTTATTTTTCATTCCCCAGGGATAAAAATTTGGTTTAATTTGCATTTAGGTCCATCAGTACACTTTTTTTGTGGGGTAAGCATAGAATGGTACATAACAAGGAGTGTCATCAGTTAATCCCTCATTTCCATAAACGTAGATGATTTTATACTAGACAATAGACCACATTTACAAAGGTTTTGAAATGGGAAAGGAAATTTATATTTTTATGGGGTGGGAAGCAATGTGTAGTTACTCTCTTTTTATACACTTCTATAAAGTACCTCAGTGTTTAAAACATTGCAGTCAGGTGGAGATGCTTAGGAGACTCCCATCCTTTTGAATTATCACTTGATTAATAAACAAAATCATGTTCAAATGACTCATATATGTATGTACATAATTCAGAAATTCACAGTCACTTTACCTGAACCACCTCTCTGATTTTTTTTCCGACATGAGTCATTTCTCACATGACCATTATGTAGTTATTAATTTCTTTTCAATTGACTGTGTACATTTTTTTTACATTTTCAAAAGGTAAGTATTTCTGGATAACCCTCTGCAGTTTCCTTGAGTCTATGAGCTTTGGGCCTCACTATTTTCAATTGAATATGTGTTGCCTCCTTCATTTGAAAACGTTGTATGCCTTGTAGCTTTTTCAAACTTCTGGCTTTTCTAGCCTTTCAGATTTTTCTCTCTTCCTAATTACTTTTCTTATGAAACTTTCCTCCTTTGTTTGATCCACTGTGGCCCAATTCATATAATGTACTTTGGGTCTCTCACTTCCATTATTCTATCATATCTTTGACTCTTTTGAGTTTTTATTCATTTGTAAGAGACACAACTAAGTAAGGATATATTTTGTACATAATTTGAAACTTAATGTAAGGAGCTAAATATTTATGATGCTTTATTAATTCTAGACACATTTCTGTTCATTTTTTCTGCCACTCTAGGTACCTATCGGTCGGTTTTCCAACTACCTACCACTAATTCCAGTACCCCCAGTAGCCGTGATAATTTTTTTTACCTAGTCTAATTTAAAAAGATGACAGCCTTCTTTTCTTTCTAGATTACTTAGAAATTTTAAAAACTTGACCAAGTCACTCATCAATCACTTTCTGACTCACTGAACCTGGAATATTCTCCAAAGACAATGCTTAATTTTAAATCATGATATTGCCAGATGTATTTACATTTTATTAATGTTATGATGAGGTCAAGCATCATAATACGTTATATATTAGACCATCCTCATTGCAAGTTCATTATACACAACAGTGGAGTGAAGGAGAGCAGGGTAGCCGAGCAGGTAGATCACTTGGCTACTGATTGGGGGTCCTGGGTTCAAGTCCCGTTGATGCCTCCATAGATTTCCAGCTAAATCCAAGCTGTGTGGTTTTCTGATACCAGATCTTTCTGGAAAACTGCAGGCAGTACAGGAAAAGGAACTAGCCCTCCTAACCTGATGTGTGAATTTTCACACGCTGTTGAACATAGTACATATTAGGGGTGAGCTCTATCCTCACCTATCAAACTGACCTTAGTACTGTATACTGTGGTTTATTGGAGAGAAGGCTTTTGTAGGATCCATCATTAAAGTTATCTTTCAGGTGTTGGATGCATTTATTCATAATCTAAGAAATGACAATTTGCAATTTTCACTTTAAAAAATCATCTTCTTTATAAGTATTATGCTGGCTATACCAATTGGCTTCTTCGTGTCAAAGTGGTTTTAGTATTAATTAGTCAAAGCCCACCCTACAGCAGTGCATCTTGAAGTTTTCATAGAAAAATCATGTAAACATGAGTTTGCATGTATAAAAATGAGGTTCTCTAGTTCCTTCCTGTTCAAGCTGATGAGAGTTTAAAGAGTTCTCTGAAGGAAAATTAAAAAGTCAATGCGAAATTGGAGTTAATGTTTGCATATCATTATAGCTGCTGCATAACTTATTCTTGATCATGAATTCAGAATTAAAGTGAAATTATTTTGGTGCATTAATAGAGTGTGCATGAAACAATATTACTCTGGTAATCCTATCACATAGTATGTGGTCAAGAGCTTGATAGCCACGAAGCTGCAAGTGACTTGATTGCATTTGTTAGTCCTTTGGTGGCAGCCTTCTCTTCTCACAGCACCAGAAGGCTTATTGGCCTTTTGTAATAACAAAGGAACCAACCTGCAAAAGTAACCCCTAACCTCAGTTTCATAAATAACTCTTAGTACTAAAAAACACTAATTCCTTCTTGGTTTTACCTTTAGTTGCTCTCCGTTGAATATCAACACAAAACATTGCTCTTTGAATATTATTACGATACCTATCATGGCAATAATTGCTTACAAGAATGATTACTATGACTAATTACCAATGACAATTAACTAATGACAAGGGATGATTGAAGAGCGAGTGATCAAGAATATGTTGGTGTAACCAGATCTAAAAGTATCTAATCTTGATTTTATTGTGCCAGGTAACACAAACTTAACTCTTTACTATTTTTAAATGTTTTCCTACTAAATGAAGGCATATGAAATGAGTAGATTGATTGTTTTTATTATCTCCAGAGAGTCTCACTGGTCTTGTAAGAAATAATTCACTTGGTCCATATCCTAGTTGCTTGTTTTAACTTATATAGATCAATCTTTCAAAAAAAATTTTCTTTCATATTAATCCCACATTTCTTAGTTATAAGGTATTATATATATATTTTTTTTCTTAATATTACTGATGAATGTGGTCTCAGCACACGTTATAATTAGGGGAGCAAAAATTTTGTGCCTACAACTTAATTTTGTTAATTGATATTTATGCAGAAGTATTGTTTATTGAGCCCAAGGTGTAATTTCTGTGACATCCCTTGATATAATGGGAACCTAATCATTACAATAATGGTAGTTTTTACCTTTGAATAGCCTTGTCTTAAAAGAATAACAGATTCATTTCAGTCTAGTGATTGATAATTTAATTACATTAGATGATGCTCATCAGTGCTTAAATATGACTGGCTGATGAAAATGTAAAATAAATTCCCATGAAAGTTAAAAAAAAAATTTTTCTTGGATTCATAAGGTGTGGTGTGATGTGTGTGGGATTCATAATTCCTGGTATGCAATTCTCAATGACTGATCAAAAGAGAATGAAATTTAATAACTATAGGTTTTCTTACTCCTTTATTGTTTCCTTGACGACTTAATAATTTAGGATGTAAGTACTAACCACCTGATCATTTGAGTTTCTGATATAAACACACTTTGTTTTCATCATAATTTTTTTTTGTAAATACAAATACAGGTATGCATGTAGTTTTAATGTTTCATCTCCCTAATAATTAGGTACCTAATGTGCATGGATGAATTTAAGCATAAATATACCAAGTAACCAAAGAATGGCATATATTAAGAGAGATTTTCCATGTCCAAGTAGGTGTACAAAATTAAAAACCTCATTAATGAGATTGCTGCACATACTCTATCTTTGAAATTATAATTCCTCAGGTTGATAGTTAAGTAAATATTTAAATATTTCAGGATGGTTTATACATTTTAATTATACATAAATATTATGAGGATAATATCCAGTAATCTCTTTTTTGCTTTTGTATTTTAATACAAATGTACTTCAGTGCCTATACAACATACCTCTTGTCATGAATGAGCCAGTAAAATTATTAGGTTTTCTATTGGACTCTTTAAGTTATCTTGGAATGAACTCACGATTGGTGTTTGTAAGAAGCTGTCCAAAGCACTGCACTTTACGAGGAGAATCAAGCCACTCATATGCAATACGTATTTATATTATATATACATATATACTATGCATATTTTCATTCTCACATATCGTATGGCCTTAAACTGTGGGGAAACTCAAATTGGTACAAAAAGTATTTTTGCACTACAGTAGAAGGCCGTGAGACTAATCACAGGTGCTGCTGCGAAAGACCACTGTCAACCTTTATTTGTTGGCAGTGAGATTATGATGATATACTGTGAATATCCATTTCAGGTTTTGTTACATGTGAAAGAGAACCGAAACAGTTTACCTACAGGATCTGACTTGCATGACTATGGCACAAGATACAGCTCAAAATTAAGATTTAAGCTTTCAAAGACTGGTGAGATGTCAAAAGTCTTTAACCTACTTGGGATGTAAGCTGTTTAATAAGTTACCTGGTAGCACCAGAAATGTAGACATGCTAAAGTTTAAAAATATTTTGCTCAAATGGCTAACTGTTTTAACTAACTTTTATTCTGTACAGGAATGCTGTGAGTCAGATGTTGTAACTATCTTCACCTGACACCATTTTCTTATTAAATGTATGTTTTTACTGACGATGTCTATTGTGGTTTATGCCATTTAATAACAAATAAAATTTCATTAATTCATTCATTAAAATATTTCACAAAGAATGTTGAAAAGTTTGTAAAAA
Organism: Rhinocypha anisoptera; assembly: GCA_011762765.2. Lineage (NCBI taxonomy): Eukaryota > Metazoa > Arthropoda > Insecta > Odonata > Chlorocyphidae > Rhinocypha > Rhinocypha anisoptera. Next base: position 11,846 of record WURS02372074.1, read on the forward strand.
TTAGTATGATACTACTATTTCTCGGACTAAAGCTGTTTCCAAAGGGAAGGCGGATTCATTTTGAGGAATACATAAAGACATGGAAAAGCTACTTTACCAATATTTCTTAGTTTTTATGGTAAATGTTCCTAGAAAAAGAATAACAATTAATTTTTCTTCAAACTGATGAATCATTTAGGAATTAAAATAAAAACAGGTCACCCGATACCCTCCATTTCAATGAACCTTCATGGTCCAATAGAAATAAGATATAATTTTTGTGATTAAATTTAACAGCTCTTTGAGTTACATATTCTCAAAACCGCACAAAGCTGTGCAGACTTCTTTTTCTGAGGTGACATGAACACAATTGAATGGCAACAGGAGTTATGCTTACTTTCACACACACATTTCCTGAGAATGTAGAAACTTTGTTTTCTGTGACTTTCATATGCAGTAAATAACTGCATAAAATTATGATATTAATTTGGAAGGTATAGAAATTTTTTCAGACTCCCATTATATTCCTTTAATGTTTAGAGACTTAAGGGTTATTTATATAGCCTTTATTTCAAGGGATGTGAACAAAAGAAAATGGTTCAAGCTAGGGCTCAATAAATAATGTGCATCCCTAACACTTTTAAGAACATGGTTTCTTTAACGTAAAAAAATCTTAATTACCAACAATAGACTAAACTTAGTGATAACTTTTTGAGAAGTGGCATTATATTCATTAAAGTACTGCTCTACTTACTAGAGCAGAGTGACAGTTCACAAAATCCAAAATTACTTGTGTATTCATTAACTTTCTCTGTCCAGGTACCTATGTACATATCAAGTGCTATAGAACTATTGGTATGGAAATTAATTATTCAGCTGAAAGATTTCCTGAAATTATCTTTAGATCGTTCTAAAGTATCATGTTTTAATTTCATCACACACATTTTGTATAGTTATTACGTAGTTGTATTATCCCCCATGAATTTCTTAAATTATTACTTTTAACCCAAACATATGATTGATCTTGAGTGAATTTTTGCAATTCCTGATAACAAAATGAAATTGTAATAGAAAAATTTGTTCGATCATATTGTGTGTAAAACTTATCGCCAGCTTTTATTTGCTGTTTATATTACAATGATTGTAGAAGAAAAAAGAGCATACTTACTTGTAAAGTGTTGAAAAATTCTAGTTCCAGTCTAGGGTTATTTGGCTTCAGGTATTATTTTTATATAATTTTGGAAATATCTTTTGTTGTTCTCATGTTTTTTCTCTAAATTCTTATTAGTTTTACTCCTTATAAATTAACTCCTTTAGCACCCAAATTACATACATATGTTACATAAAATCCCATGTAGAATTATGTGATATTTCAATTTATTTTTAGTGGTAAACATCTAGTTTTGTTAGATATTTTTTTAATGGATCTCATTTATCTATTGCTAATATTAGTAGATGGTTAGGTTGAATGCTCCAGTTATATTTGGTTGCTGTTGAGAAACATGTATGTAATTATGTGAACTCTTATACTTACCGACAATGATAATTCCGTTAAGTGTTAACTATTTTAGCTTATCCTGAGATAATTTTTCTCATTCTTGTGGTCACAAGTTTTTTTATGACAATAATTTCATCTTTCTTTATTATTGTGTATTCAACACAAAATTCTAATATTGTTGTTTCTAAAATCTTCATATTTATTTTTGGCTTATCCGTTCATGAACCTAGCTGTCTTTGCATTTCATGTTCCAGGGTAGCGCAAAAGATTCAACGGAAATGGCCTGAAATATGCACTATTTGTGCCCTGGCCTTAAGTATTATAATTTCCCCTTAAATGCTTGGAAGAAAACCATGTATATTGAAATCATGTTAAAATTGGTTGGAAACTATCCTTTGTTCATTAACCCTTTTGCTGCTATTGTCATGCATGCATGATGGAGATTTTCCAATGCAAAAGACATAATGTCATTTGGGTATGACACAGTGGTTGTGGTGAACACAAGACTCCCAGGTATGAATTTTCACCCTCTTCCATCCCCCTCTAAACAGGACTCCTCCTATCCCTTCTTTCCGAGAGTGGGTTAGGAAAATGTGACCCTCCTACATATTTGGAGCCCTCTAGCAGCATCAGGAGTCTGCAGTCAACTATATTGTATTCCAGAATTTTTACTAAAAGTATTTGTTGCATTCTTTAAATTTATAGAACCTCGGAAATGCACATCTTGTGTTTTGCTGATCATTTCCCAACTTTAAGTGAAACTCCGTCGTTAATATTGACAGAGTCCTCGAGAAGAACAATCAATAAATCCTTTATTTTGTCCCAGAGACATGCCAAACATGTGTAGGACATGTCGAAAAATACAGATTATGCAAACAAATCAGATTACACAATTAAAATAATGTCTTAATACAGAGGATTTAAGTAGCTCATCTACATTGTGTAAGCACTTCTCAAGAAGGAAATTACACAAGTGTCTTTTGAATAACGCAAATGATATGCCAAGTCTTTCTAGTAGAATGGAAGTGCATTGTATAATTTTATACCCATAATCCTCGGGCCAAGGGAACATACATTGAAGTTCTGTTGTATCACATGTAAATCACTACTTTTCCTGGTGAAGTGATAGTGAAAATTGTAATTTTTGTCAAATAATGATTAATTAGATCTAACATACACTGCAAGGTTAAATGTATAAATAGCAGGAACAGCAAGAAATCCCAATTTCTTGAACAGTGGGCGACCATTAACCTTATACTGAGCATTACACACTGATCTTACTATTTTCTTCTGTATTTTGAACACCTTGATTAGCTGGGGACATGTACCCCAGAGGATAATACTGTATGATACATGGGAATAGAAATGGGCAAAATAAACAATTTTTAAAACATTGACACTGAGTGTTTAAGGACAGACAGCATATAATAGGTAGAGTTTACATAATTATTGGTCTATGTGGTAGGACTATTTTAATTGTTGGTCAAGGAGGACACCAAGAAATTGGGACACTCCACAGGTTCAAATACTGAATTATTTACCTAGGTTGTTAGTTTATGTTGTCCAACGGAAGTTTACATAACATTACAGTTTGGTTGGACGAACCCTTTGGTCGGAACAACTTAAGGTAGTGAGAATATGCCCTCAAGGAAGAGAGAAGATTTATTAAGAGAGAGATAAAGTTTCTTATTATTTTTTATCCTTGGATGTACCACTTACTGTCTACTGTCACATTGGGAATTATAACATTCATAAAACAATTAAAAATGTAAGCACCAATATTTAAAATTCACTAATTGCATTCCAAAAAAAAATATTTCTTTGGCAAGATTTTTGGCATGTTTATAATCTGAAAAAATCATGGAGAGATCTTCATTTTCTTATGGTAATGAATCATCATCAGTACTTCAATCCAAAGATTGGTTGACTACAATCCTCCATCCTTTCCTGTCCATCTCTCTTACCCCCTTCGAAGGTCTTATTTTTAACTTCTCTGATAATTTGCCCTATATATTTGTCCCTCGGTCTTCCCCACAGGGCCTTCCCATCTATTCTTCCTTCTATTATATTCTTCACAAACCAATTATGCCTCAGGGTGTATGTCATATATCCACCTTATTCTTCTTTTCCTTATGGTACTCCGCAATGACTTAGCTTCCTCTGCTTTTCTGTACACTTCCATCGTTCCTAACTCTATCCATACACTTGATTTTCAGCATTCTCCTCCAGCACCATGTTTCGAAGGCTTCTATTCTTCTATGGTCTGTTTTTCCTTGTTTGGAGTGATATCTTCCTTGAGCATAGCAGTTGCCTCTTCATCGTGAATTCCTTTTTAGCTTGAGTTTAAATACTCTTGATATCCTTTATGGTAATACACTAAACAAATTATTATTAATGGTGGAGTTTCATTAAAAATTAAATTTTGATTGATCAGTGAAATACAAGAAATTCATTTCCATCCTTATACATCAAATTACAACAAATATTTTTAGCAGAACCACTGGGATAGCATATGCATGTTTTATCCATATCTGGGATAACATATGCATATCTTATTCATATGTTACCATGGTTGACTGCAAACCCAAGCTGTGTGGGGGCTGCAAATGTGTCGGAGGGTTGAGTTTCCCCGACTGACTCTCAAAGAGAAGAGTCTGGACTCCCACTGGTAAAGTAGTTCCCAGAAGGATAAAGCTTCTAACCTGAAAACTAAATTACTTCGAAAGTGTTCAGTATTCAGGTATTGAGACTCTCTTAAAACAATCTGCTCAGAGGATCCATTTATTCCAGAATTTTGCTGCTGCAAAAGGGTTAATACACTATAATAAATCAAGTATGGTAATATTATATTTTTAACTAATTTCCCTCATGGAATGCTATGTATTAGTAAGCATATTTTCAAACTCTAAAGCACACACATACGTGTATATATATTTATACTTAGGAATAACTCAGATGAGCAGCAACAACGAACACACGCACACACTTATAGATATTCACACACAGAAACAAGAAAAAGATAGACTTAAATAACGGAGAGAGATATATTTCGGGGCTCCTTGCCCCTTTGTTAATCTGATAGAACTGATCGTTATATATATATATATAGATGTCCATGATAAAAATGACACAAGCAAAAATAGTTATATGCAGCCGCAGGGCTGGCGACGAAAAACACAGAAACCAAAATATATAACACTCACAAATAACGTGGTCAGATCATTTCGTTGGCGCTACCATCTTTTTCGAGGCGTAGAAGGATTATATATATATATACACCTACACACACAAACACACGAGTCCATATCTTTGACCACGAGGAATAAGGAGTTGTGGAATAATTTTATGACTTGTGCTGCTATATTCAGAAATATCAGAATCAAAATATTGATAATTAATTTTACATGCAATTCCTTAAAAGTACTGTTCAACTAGAACACAGGTGCCATGGGACTTAAGCAGTCGAATTTATTAACACGTTAAATACTATCAGATCCCGGAGTGGGAAAGTTAAAGCAGAAATCCACCGCTCATTCATACCGCGCGTCTGGTGCTATTCACGTTGATAGGGCGAGTCTGCGCGGGAAAGGTGCGAGCCTTGGTCAAAGTTTCACCCCCACACCGCATTGATGCTTGGATATATGTGACTCGGGTGTGGAATATGAATCGACCTTGTATTAAATTCAACGTTCATTTTAAAAATTCTGTCATCAGGAAATCCAAAAGGATTTTTTCTAAGTTTGATGTTAGAGTAAAATGTAATGAACACTCCATCGGTGGAATCAGCATGGTAGAGATGATATTTCCTCTGCTGGTCAGCCTGTTATTAAGTAAGAAACGGCGTTCCCACGACAGATCTACAGTCTCCCAATCACCATTCTAGATCTCCTCTAAACGAAGCAAGACGCGGATAATGTTCACTTTTCCGATCTCCATGCATTGGCTTCTCTCCCGAAGGAGCAACCCTCGCAGGATACTCAATTATTGAAACTGTCAAGATGTGTGTTGCAGCACGGGGGGGGGGGGGGGGGGGGGGGGGGGGGGGGGGGGGGTTTGGGCCAGCTCGCTCGCCTTTTCCCCCCACACCAGG
>WURS02372294.1:0-17408 GCA_011762765.2 Rhinocypha anisoptera
CCTTTTTATCCCCGGGGGGAGACCGCTGCAGTTTTTTTTTCCGGGGGACCGGGAGACCGTGAGTCCCCCCCCGGCAACGGAATCGTCATAGGGGGGGGGGGGGGAAGCACCGGAACAAAAAAAATCTCTCTCACGACCCTCTATCCCCCCCCCCCCCCCCCCCACCCCAACGACGATAATTAGAGACTCTGAGGAATCAAGGGACGGAGACCCAACTCCGCTCCGCACTTTTACTTTACTCCGCGTCGCCGATTTACGAGCGAGCGAGAGAGAGAGAGAGAAAAAAAAAAGATCGAGACCGTTGGGTCGCGCGTGAGATCGTGTGTGTGTGTGTGTCTGCGTGTGTTCACGTGTGTGCGTGTGGAAGAGAGAAAGAGGAAGGGAGTAGGAGATGGCTTTGGGGTTGGGGGTGGGAAAGGACGGGGAAATTAAGACTTCGGCGGATTGCCAGTGGAGCGGTCAGAGTTCAAATTTCCACCCCGGAAGTGCAAGGGTTAAAGGGAACCCGTGGCATCACAATATTTGCATTCCCGAATGCTAAACTTCAATGCTCTCCAACGGACGGGTTACTCTTCAATCTAGAGCTTAGCGTGCCTACTTACTTTTGGGATTTTAATAATAACCTCTGTGTTCGCGTAACTTCTCCTCTTATCTTGTATGTGTATCTTGTATGTACGAGTATGTATGTAACAACTCTTTCCTTATCTTTATGTTAGGTTTCATGTAGAATGAATTGGTTAAAAATTTATCCTTATTTATATTTTATATATTTATTTTATTTTGAGTGGACCATGAATTTATATTAAAGTTTTCAATTTCACAGTGAAATTGTTTAATCGGCTATTCAGAACAGGTTCAGCTCCAAATGTCCAAGGGTTTTTCAGAGGTCTATTATGTGTTTTCTTGCCGTCATGAAAGGGTCCCCTTCACTTCTTTCTTCCCTCATACACCTCTTTTTAAAATCTTTGTTTTGGAAGCGATTTTTCTTTAGTTTCTTTACTGAAGCATCAGGAATTGTTATTTGTACATAACTGAGAGATTATATTTTCTTAGGGGTCAGTAGTTTGAGTGTTTCATTCCTCTGGTAGTACTTTTATTCAGGTTATATTTTTTTACATACTCTTTCGTATACTGTGTTTGACCGACCTTATTCATGACGATGAGTTGTTATTTTTCCTCTCAACAACGGCACTTAATGTGAGTGTGCGATGAAGAGAGCAATGTATCCTTATGGTGATTTCCCATAGACAAATAAAATTCAGCTCTCAGCAAAAGTAATAATTTTTGGACTTTGCAGTTGCGAGGAAATAGAATTTTATTTCAGTTTTTAAATATTGATAAAAAAAGTCCAAACGACTCCCGCCCAATTTGACCCCCGCCCTTGGTCTTTTATTCAAAGAAGTCGTAATCACCTCTCCGTATTCTACTAATTCCTGCCAAATTTTTCAGGTTGCGGGTTCTTATTTTTAGTAAAGCCGTTTTTTGTAGTTTTTTTCACTTAATTTCTAAGTACTATTTCACCTTTGTAACTATTAGCTGAACCTTCGATAAGCCTTAGTATTCGGTTTGGCCAATTACCCTTACTTCTGCGCGGCGGAGTATGGAATGAAATTAAGTAAAATGTATTTCTTTGTTTGGATGACGTGATGTCCCTTCTGCCGCTCCTTTACAATGAATTAAGGAACCCTATCTAATATGAATGGTTGCTAAGATTGCGGGTCACTGAAATTTCTCAAGCACGTATTATTGGAGCCCATTTTATCTGTAAAATTGAGGTGAAAATTCCATAAGAATATCATGACCTCTGCATATAGTTTTTGAGTACTTTTAAGGAATTTTAGTTGTGCCCATTTGATAAAACATTACTGTGACCCTAAAAGTTTAACTTATGTAAGCAAGGTTTAAAGAACCATTATATATCTTATTGGTTAATATAATCTAAAAGTCATCGTCGATGAAATGATATACTTTAATTTTACGATAAGTTCAAAAAATAACTTAATTTTTTGACCTTATTAACATAAAAGTGTTGTGAAAACTCACATTCACATATTTGAAGTATAACACACTTTCACCTAGGAGATATTTTTGATCTCGCCTTCCCTTTCACAGTGCTTTTCGTGGCCTCAAATCCCCAAAAAGTTGCGTAGTCTGTGACTTCACCCAATAAGGAAAAGCACTTCTGAGTCGAGCAGAAGGAGAAAGAGAGAGAAGAAAAAAATTAAGTGCGGTCGTGACTGATGGAAAAGCTTTCGCTTTTCCGGGGAATGCACGATAAAGGTAAGCATGAAAGGTTTTGCACTGTGCTGCATTTGTCACTTCTTTTCAGAGTTGACTTTTTTCAAGGAATTGATTATATTTATCCGTACTGCGACTTAGAGTTGCCTCTTTTGCCTCGGCGATGATTTATGATAATATGAATGGAACGATTGCTGCACATCGGATAAATTAGACAGAAAGCAACTGAAAGATTTAGTAAAATTTCTTCAAAATGCTATATGTATTTTGGAAATCCCATTTTTTTTGGAATGGAATTCTTTTGAACCATTGAAATGAATGAAAATAGGAATGGGAGGACTGGGACGAGAGAAAAAATACAGAGCATGTGCAAAACTTCTTGAATCCCTGTAAAAAGCTACCTCAGGGTTAACTTTGTGGAAATCCTTCATAGTTGGAAAAAGAGAAACACGGGAATTTCCACTTGAAACAACTTCTTGACTTTCCTTGTTTTCTCACGATATTTCCATGCCTCCACCGCACCTAAATTACTCCACCCATCAGTAATTTGTCTCGCAATTTGTTGTCTGAGGGTTACGCATATTTAATATTTGATGAAAATTTAAGTTATTCAAGAAGAGACAGTCAGTTAAATAATGCTTCAATCTGTATTGTTATGCTCAATAAATCATTGGTGGCATGTTGGTGTATTCCTATCATTTAACAGTCGATTAGTTCACTGGGGGGTTGTCCAAATCAGAGTCAAAATTTAGTCACCGATCATTTGATGATTTGATATTTTTTTACCTTTGCGACGATTAAACCAATGCCTGATCAGCTTCGGAGGCTATTACGATTTTCATTGCCACCGTGGAATGAATTACTGTTCACTTATAAACTTATCTCTTTTTCTTCCGCGTTTCCCTATAACAAGTCTAGGTGTCTTTGCCTTTGCCTGGTGTCTTTGGGGGAGGCTCTTCATCCATTTAGGGATGCAGTTCCGCACGCAGTTATTTCATCCTCGGCGGGTGGCTTGGGGAAGGTAGTTAGGAGAGGGGAATGGGTGCGGCGGGGGCGGAAGGGGACGTGTGCTGCTCAGCAGTGGGTGCGGCTGAGGGAGCGGGATAAGTGTGGGTGGGTTGTGTGAGGGGTTTTAGTCAGTCGGTCGGTGATGGCGCGGGGCACTCGTGGGTTGAGGAGAAGGGGGGGTGAATGGTTGCGGGGGAACGCACGAGTCGGGGGCGGCGGTCGGTGGGGGGGTTGGTGGAGAGGAGACATGGACGAGTTTTCGGGGCACCGGCGCACAGTCGGTGGTGGTGGGGTCGGGGGAATAGCAGAGGAGACGCATTCCCTCCCGCCCTGCGGTGCTCGGAGACGGGTGAAGGGAAATGAGGACTGTAAATGCGTCTTTATGCTTACTTGGGGCTTGGATCTTCATACCGATACAATGCTCACGAACATTTTCGTAATGTTGGGGCTCTTATTTGAGAATATACTTTCTTGTGTTATCTGTACTAACTTTACAGTCGAATTATTTATCCATATGGCTGAGAAATCGTTATTTACTCCAATTAAAATATTCTACAATCGATTTGCGTACATTCATGTGGAAACATTAATTGAAATAGTATATGATCCATAGAGAAATATGTAAAAAATATAATTAATTTTGGGGAAATTCCAAAGTTAATTCCTGGTGGACATTAGAACTACAGATGGAATTCTGATGATACGGAACTCTCAATTTGTCTCCTTAATTGTAACGCAGCAAACTCACTCGAAAAACTTCACACGGAATATGGCCCAAAGGACTATCGAAAAATATTACACATTGTTCCTTATGTATTTATTTTTGCTTATAAATGCTCATTATAAATGTATTTTAGTGTATGATTTTAATCACTCATTGTTATAAGAATTGGAAAGAAAAGTTCGTTGGTGAGAGTTGAAACGCTATTTAAATGTTATTGTGTCACTTGTTTTTTGCTTGACTTATGGTTAAATATCGTTAAAAAAAATAGTGTCGACCTATGCTTATGTCTCACAAATCCCTCCGCGTTTGGGACACAACTGCTAATCTCTATTGGCCATACTGGTATTCAACTAGCAACTGAAATGTTTATTATCTGAGAGAGATTCACTTTTATATGGTTGGAAAACACGCATGAATACGAAAATAAACCATTCTAATCGCTTTCATTATAAAATTAATACACCACATCTATGAAAGAAGATGACAGAAGCAGGGAGCATAAAATTTTTCGACCGGAATCCTTCGAATTTCACGAATCCTTGATGTAGCAATATTAATATGCAGAGTAATAAATAAAAATACCTTTTACTTAAAATTTACTTTTTTTAAGTAAGCAAAAGTTTAAAATTTGTGTAACAATAGAGTGACAATAAATGTTGAAGCATTGGAGGATTTTATTACTGAATAAGGGTTTCCCCACAAAGAAGGGATATTAAAAATATTTAAAGGGAAAAGCTAAGGATATGCATTTACTTTGCGTAAGTTAGACTCTACATTGAATGTTGTTATGCAGAAGGTTCTAATTTTTTAGTTACATCAAGTGTATATCTTGTTCTACTATGAAAAAACAGCCTTTTTCCTTAAGAATTGTTCATAATGGACAGAAAGCATTACGAATGAAAGAAATCCTGAAGTAAAAATATGCAAAGTACATACACACCACGTTAAACCGTTACAATCACTCGGAAATATCACACCATATACGTATAATTGTGTTCATTCGAGTTAAAGGCCAAATTTTGAGCGAAACATTGAGGACCAGTCTATAAACGAGCAACAGTAATCTCGAGGATTTTAATATCCCGCTAGTAAGTAAAAAAAATTTCATATCCCGCTACTTTTTAAAGTTCAATGGTTTTACATATATTTTTAACAGAATAATGCCAATAAGTATATGTCAAAAACCATGTTCTTTCGGTACTTGTCTCGCTTGTAATCCGCGATATATTAGAATGAATTACATAATGGTGACCGGAAACTCGGGAGAGGGATCTTAGTAGGGTCTAGCTCGAGTCTAATGAAATTATCCAATATGATCCCTGAGATATCGTGGATCGAAATATATGCAAATGTGTAAGGTATTTTTCCCACCCGTGATTGATTCTCTAATCACCTTGATGTCCTTCGACTCAGCATCGGCTCCCTTGAGACTGCTTCTAGCGTTGTTTGGATAGCGTATGGATTTAATTGGAAGTGCCACTTATTAGGGGAATATTTGGAAATCGAAAAGTATATAGGCGAAGTTTACAGGGATGTCTTGAAGAGTAGAGGGGCAAATTTGAAATATAAACGACAATAGGTCCACCAACCGGCGTAGGAGGAGAGCGAGAGGGAAGGGGAGAAAGCGAAGGGGAGGGAAATGCGGAGTGGCGGAGGATGGGGAGATATCTGCGCACGCGCCATCGGGCGTAGGTATCCCATGGCAACGACTCCACGTCACTTCACCTGCCCTAAGTGACGAGGCGGAAACGGCCATGGCGGGTTGATGGATGGAGGATGGATGGTAGATGTGCAGATGAAGATAGCTGATGGGGAGGGCGAGGGGTGAGGCTTTATAGTTCGATGGAGGGAATCAGTAGGTGCCGGAAGAATTGGCAGTACTTAACCGCATTAGAGAAGGGTAACAAATGGTCTTGATGCGATGATTTTTTTGTACTTTGCTCAATGGCGAGACCATGAAATGGACTAGGCCCTGTTCAAGGGAAAATAAGGGGGACAGCAAGTGGCCAGCAAAACCCTCTTACGTCCGTCTCCGCCAATAGGGAAAAAATTGCCTCGAATTTTCTTCATAGGCTTGGCTCACAAAGCACTCCCTGAGATAGGTCACGGCCCGGTTCATTAATCATGCCCCTAACAACCGTTGGCCGGAAGATGAACTGACACACCTGCTTGCCTATGGGTTTAAGTGAGTACGGCCTATTATCGATTTCTTTCGATAACATTGATTGGAAGAAGTGCAGCGGATGCTAGAAATGAAAGCTCTAGGAGTCTCCTGCGATGCTTGGTTAATTTCAGATGAGTCGTAAGAAAATCAACTTTTCCTTTTTTTGTTTCAGAAAAACAGCATTCTTATCTCCTCGTCCACCTAAAACACAAGAGCCGTGTTTGATGACAGGGCAAAAACATACATATAACTTATATCTAATACCAGTATTTTCTATTAACTCTGATAATTTTTACGGGAAATGAGGAACGTTGTATTACATCGTTGCCCCGACATGCCCTCACGCAGTAGTATAGATAGAAAATGCAGCCAAAGGACTGCAGAGCCCTTGCTGTTCTTAGTCAACCACGGAGCGCTCAGTCGATTCATTTTTAGTCAAAAAAACAACTCGGAGCCCTGAATGCAAGTTTGATAGCTGTGAGTACTCACCTGGTCTCTGCCCACCAATGTTCATATGTTGTGTTTTGGACTTATTTATCTTTAATACCGACCTCTTATATCCCTCTATTACCCTTGGCGTCATTGGTAGTCGTCATAGTCTTGCGCCATCACCATCCGATCATGCAAACCAAAGCGTATAGAGGTTATTGCTATCCATAGGTATTTCTATATTTATGAATTTACGTTTCTAGTTGCTCTGAACTTGTTCTGGGTATCTTTAAAAAAAACGTTGGTGATAAACGACGCCTTAAATACTTCACTGGTTGCCGACCGGGTTATGGAGTTTCTGGGCACTGATGTTTCAAAGGCTGCCTTCTCACCGATTCACCCTGAAGCCTTCGAAATGTTTGTGCATTTCAACACCAGGTGGAAAATCAGAGAAGTCTTTATTTCAACTATGAAATCCTGAGATGCTGGAACCCCCTTGATTCAGCCCTTTATTATCGTCGAAAACTTTGGATATCCTCTTGCCAATTTTGACCGGTTCTTTGCAGTTCTCATACATATTTTTACAACTTTTATCAAGAGTTAAGTAATGTTAGTTCTATCTAGTGTCTCTTACACACTTTTATTGGAAAAATACCATCATATTTCTTTGTCAAGTCCGCGTATAACAGGTACACTTCACGTCGTCTTTGTGCGCCATTGGATAGTATAACACTTAGGGTTCTGATGCAACTAAATGGGTCATGACGGCCTAAAATACTTATCTTCTGTCATGTAGCACCAAAAGCATCAGTCCTGCTTACCATATAGCATTATATGGTGACCTACCGGTTACGGTAGGTCTTTCTTATATGAAATGGAGACCTCAGAAATAAATTAAGACCATGTTTTCTTGGGAATTACTTACATGAGAGGAAATTACTTTCCGATTCATTGAATTCAGGAGATGATAACAATCAGAGCGATTAGGAAACCGGAAATCATATCCAATCGAGATACATTATGAATGCCATTACCTGGCTTTCTATTCTTCTCTCGGTTAAATAACTTTGTAATTTATCAAATGAGGCCATTTAGGTTTATTTCGAACCTGCGTTCTTTTTCCCTTTTGTTTCCATTATGTGCCTTTTCAAAAATGACAATAATATTTTATTAGGAACAAAACTTAAATATTTGGGAGTGAGGATGGCTAGAAAACTGTTCCTGGGGAAAAATCGGGAAATTTGTGGATTAGTTAATAAAGAGTTAGGATTCATAAAATGAGTACTTGGAAAATGTAATGAGAATAAGAGAGCGCTGTAATTTTACATTAGTTAGGCTTCGAGTGTGCATGAGACGTTCACGAGGTTGTCTTTCTATTAGATTTAGATTGAGTGCAAATATAGAGATGCTATCTTCGTGAATTTTTTTATTATCATTGTAGCAGTACCACAAGGTCATTAGAAGAATTAGGTTTTGACCTATTACTTCATCATACGTGGATGGCCGTGTTAAAATTCTCGTGTGAATTTCGAGGCAGGTCACTTCAGGGAAGGATTTAAAAATGTATTACAATCTCCCGCTTACTACGGTAGCGTGGACCACACAAAATCTGAGAAATTAACTGTAGAACGGATAGATTTCAAAAGTCATTTTTTCCCCCATACGACTAAAGAACAGAATAGGTGCAATCGTTAGCGCCAAGAGGATAATTAATACAGGTAATGTTTCACGTTATACATGCTTCTTAAATTTTCCAATTTTTACAATTTGATGTTTCCGCATTAGCATTTGATTATTTTTGCATACATTTGTTTGGGTACGCAATGATATATGCATATTTTCACGTTATGTACTCAATAGCTTATGCTTGTGTGCACGCATTGATTCATGACCGGCGTTGATTCAGCTCCTGGCACATGCTGTATTGACTGGCGGATTGCAGGATTTTTCTTAGATATGGATGTATAAGATTGTACGCGGAACCTCCGGCCAAGTTCTCAAAAGTTAGTCTAAATAACAAGTCATTTAACTGGTTTTTCTCAAATAACTCATAAAGATTATATAGAACTTTGTAAAAGATTCTGAAATATAATAAGTACCGTATTAGCCGGCGTTGAGGACGCACTACAATTTTGATGGGTAAAATTAGAGAAAAAAGTTTTTTTCGGATTAAAAAGAAAGCTAATTATGTAGGTCATTCAAGCCAGTTAAATCAGTTTAAGGACTCAGTTACGATTTTTCTACGCATATAACTATATATAATTGATACTCTAAGTTTATAAGTCATACAATGTACAGGACATCAGTTACTGTGTAGTGCAGGTAACATTTCTCTAGAATTGGCATAGACTTATGAAAAACGTTACCTTCGGCCGTCAACCCCGAAAATACGGTGAGTCACGGAGTTTATTACCACATAATTGTCATTAAAGGTCTCTGTACGAGAAAAGTGAATGGCCTTGGAAATGTAACATTATATATCTTAGAGGAACAGTAATCTGGTCAGTCGCAATGATTTAGCCAAAGAAGTTACTAAGAAGAAAGAATTCCTGTCGGACCGGTTATATGTCTACTACTGGTAGTTACCAAGTTCAAGCACCATTATCGTGACACCATTACAGAACTAATTTTGATATACTTAGTCATTTTGCTAGAAACCAGTTTTAGAAATGTGATTTACATATATCTGAAAATCATCAAGTACACAACTAAAAAGTAGTTGGGGTGTATAAGTTTATTTTTTCCCACCGTGGGTTCTTAGCAGCTAATTATGTTAACAACCTGGAATTGGTTTAACAATATTTTTATTTGCATACATCTGCACAAGTTATGCTATCGGAAATGCTGTGTATGTTCATCTCTGTTTACATTTGAGTGAACAGACAAATGGAGCCAAAATAAATTAGGAATGAAATATCAAAAGAGTGTGGATTTTATTAATTTTTCGTGCATTTCTCGAAAACACGTCCTTGACAATTTTGACACCGGGCGCCTACAGACATCTACTACGAACACTTGACTGGCACCTGTCAGGCCGTTTCAACCGATGTGGCTCGAAATGGAATTTGAAGTTCACTACAAAGCAGCATTGGACTTTTCTTCGCAGCTCCAGGTGCCCTCAGGATGTCTTCGATTATTGAATTTCCGCCCGGATGTACCGCCCCGAGAGGACCCCGGTCTCCTTCCTCCTCCGCCTGATTGGTGACTCAGCAACTCGTCCTCACCTCCTCCATCCAGATCTTCAATCTCCTTAGCAGCGTTCTTGGCGAGGTGTTGGCATGACGTCCGCTCTTTCTCTTAGAATGACGGGGTCTGAAAAGGATCGGGTGAGTGAGTTATCAGTAATATCCTATTAAAACAACCTTGACCTCTGACAACAGCGTGTTTTCAATTTAATGCGATGAAACGTCTCGAAAATGCTCCGACGAGGAGAGGCCCATTCAGAAAGGTTGCCTCGGCACCAATCGTATTATGCATGCCTTTTAATTTGCAGCATTCAGCAGCGTCACTCTTGCTGACCAATTTTTCAGCTGTGATGCAGTCTTTGTGATCTTCCTTTGTGAACGGAAAACCTTATAGTTCGCGTGCAATGATAAATTTCATTCGCGTGCATTTAAATGTTCAAAATTCATTGCTAGGGAAATGTACGCACTCATATCATTACAATTTCTACAATAAATTCGATATCTGATGCAAATTGGTATTTCTTCCTATGGTTTTTCGAGGTTGCTGCAGTTTGTAACAACTAAGAAGATAAGAATATTCTCGATTTTTGTGTACCATATTTCAGGGTGTTACAGAAAAATGACTGTGTTAAGGATGAATTGTTCATGACTTAAAATAAATATTACCCTTTAAAAATAATATTTATACCCCCGTGAAATTCTGTCCAATCTTATTTCTTCAAAATCTGGATTAAATGGAGGGATCTGGAAGTAATCTTATCCTAAAGGTTTAAACTCTGTCTTAAGAAATCGGATTTGGTACGGGGTTTTCGCCTGTGAACGACAAACCAAGAAATGTTTTAACGGGCATGCTTATTTACAACGAAAAATAATGTCACATTGGCAGCAACCACGCTGGCCAACATTTAGGCAACGTAGGTCGTAACGACCTACGTTGCCTAAATGTAGGTTGTTAAAGGAAATTCTTATGAAAGTCTATAAAATTTTCCTTGAACCTTATGCTAACTTACTAATTATATAGCAGGAATACTAATTATACGCCAGCTGGGGAAGCTCACTCGGGTGTGGTTTTCCATCCTCTGCCACGTTATCTCTTCATGGAAGGTTCAAGGATCGATAAAATATTTACGTGCTAAGACGGTTAAGTAACAATGTATTGAAAATATGCAGCGTCTCTCTTAAAAATCTATGCTTTACTCAACTATCTCTCACTAAACCCGAGAAGACTTCACTTTTATCTCTCACTGCTAACCACAATCAGGAAATTGGTAATTCAAGTGTATTGGAGGAAGGGTTGGCGAGAAATAAGGTCATCGCAAAATCATCATGTACGCGGGCAGATGGGTGGCGTTGCGTTCTGCCTTGTTCCCATGGCAACACATTGGCGCTCATTTTCTTGCCAAGGGATGTGGTATCTTCTCTCCCCCGAAGCATTTCACCCGAATAGTCTCGTTAAGGATGAATGAAGAAGCTTTATGCGTATCGTATTAAGCTAATGATGAGTATATACTTAGCATATTTTGACATTTATTTCAATGGAAAATCATTCTTGCTTGTTTGCTTTTAGTGTTCTCAATTGTAAACATCCACATCTCTCTATTTGCTCATAAATGATGTGACAGATCCTTGCTCAAGTTTATGGATAATTATATCCGTCAGGCCCAATAATGAATAAAATTATGTGTTCAAGGCCTTGTACTTGTCCTTTTTCATCTTTTTAATGAAATAATAGGCTAAGCAACTATAGAGAGGCATAAAAATCTAACTTTGATAGAATTCGTGACATATTTGTATTTTTGTGGAATGATTTTTTATAATTATCCCATTTGATTTAGTGAGCGATTAGGATAAGGGAAACTGACAGAGGAGTACCATTGCAGGAGAAAATAATTAGCCGAAAATATTATATGCAAAGAAAAGTTAAATTGACAAAAATGTGGTTTTAATTTTTTTTAAACAATATCAGGAAAAAAATACCTATAGAGTGCATGACGTGTAACGTGACGTGTCACCGATGTCTCGAAATTGTTCTTGACGTGTAGTGAGACTAGAAGCTAAGTTCAAGATCACATTTCCACGGTTCTCGGCTTGAGTCAACGTGTCACACTTTCAGCTGACAGAGACTATTCGAGAGCTATAACAACGAACAGATTTTTGTGGTCACGTGGAATATTGGTAAAAATGACAATAGACACGCACCCGGAAAAAATGTTAAATTATGGTAAAAGAAAATACACTCCCAGTATTGAAAAAAAACTATTAACCATTACAAAAATAAATACGAAAAAAATGAATCTAGGATGAAAAAAGCTGGAGGCGCCGGGCATCGATCCCGGTACCTCTCGCATGCTAAGCGAGCGCTCTACCATCTGAGCTACGCCCCCGTTAGTCGGTAGGGGTTCAAACATAGAGTTGATTTTACCCCTCCACAGACCCGTCCGACCGGTAGAGGTAGCTGGCTAGGGTCCAACCACCCAAGCCATGAAACTGCTGATTGCGTGCTTTGCTTCTGCCGAGCGAGCTTGTGATACTGTATCTTTTAGCGACGCCTCTGCCAGTCACAACGATTGTAACGGCATGCTACTAAGCTTCATACCCTCTTAACACCTGATGAGAATGTGCTTTTGATTTGATTTTATCAGTTCTGGATCGGGACCCTTGGGTCATTTTAGTAACGCGCACGGAAGTTGTAATGGAATTTATAGCAGATTGAGGGATATTTCAGGTCGATTCATTATTTCAGCCTCACCATCCTATTTATAATGCCATCACGGGTTACTATTATAAACATATTTTCTTTATTATCACATTAGGTGTCAGTTTTGTTAATGAAAATGTAAACTCTTGGCCAATATGACCAATGGTCTATATATATGTATATATATATATATATATAAAGTTATAGTTTTAGGTGAAATTGATACCATTTAAGAGGTATTTTCACCAAAGACTTTGGCTTACAGAAAGAATGTTTGTCCGAATCTTCGATTCGAGGTTGTTATAATCATTTTTATCGGACTCTTTTCTAAGTATTTCCCTATATATTAAATGCCCGGAACGACATAGAGAACAAATGGGAAACAAGACAACAACGACAAGAGAAGTTTAACATATCATTGTACGCAACCGGGAACCAGAATGATTTTTTCTAAATAGGATTCGGACTAAAATCAAGAAAATGGAAAAGCAGGAGGCCAAGTATAAGGCAGTGTAAAGCATGTTAACATTGCGAATATTTCTCCTCCATTATTTAAATATATAACTAATTATTTTGCTTCTGTAAATGATCATTTTTCGAAAATAAATTAATAGACTGTTAGAATTACAATTTATTGCAGAAATAGGAATTGACCGCTGAAACAATAGCAAAATATGAGGTTTTTAATTTTTTCTCGTTGGAAACTACCCTTTCATTTGTTACACTCATGTTTGCTAATGTTGATCAAAACTTGTATTCATTCATGGAATAATATTTGAGATTACAATTAAACGAGTACCGCGTTTAGGTTCAAGCGATTGATACAGGTTCGCACGCCAATAGGAATTGCAGAAAGTTGAGATTATAATTCGCATTCTTTTTCTTCTTACTTATTGCAATGTTTGAATTTTACGATTGTTCAAAAAGCAATCTATCAAAAACTTAAGGTCAGCAGTATAACATTACCAATGATATAGTGAATAGTCCTCAAACTCTTTGAGATTGAGTTTCGCATCCTTCCCTATACAAGGACATTATTTTACTTTCGTATCTTCGGGAAGTTAATGGTTGTTTTCACGGCCAATTGACGTCCGATGCGGTGCAATAAGATTGCAATTTTGTATATATTTACAACTTTCACGAGACATTTAGATGCTGTGGGAAGGCCAAAGGTTTCTCATGGGCCACTGTTCAGCTGTATGATCCACATATAACATTGCTACGATATCTATTATAGGATCGTTTTGTTGGGCTTGGAGACGATTTTAAAATACACGATCATTTAGCTATGAAGAAGCGTAGAATTTAGTTAGTGAGTAGTTTGGAAATTAATGTATTTTTTATTTCGAAAACTCAGGCAGAACTATGAGCAAAGGGAGATCAGATTGGTTTAATCATCTATTTCGTCTACGTCTGCGTAATACCCTGTAAGCCGCCGCAAGGGGTGATCCATCACCAGGCATGCATTCCCACAATATAGTTATAATACACATGTAGATATAATACACATGGAGAGAAACTACTTATATACAAACGTTTCAACTAAAAAAAAACACATATTTCATGTTTGATCAAGGCCAATCAACATATAATAAACACACTTGCAAGGAAAATATAAAATATATACACTACCTATCGTAACTATGCCTGGTGATGACTCACTCACGCCCTTGCGGCGGCTTGCAGAATATTTCGTAGACATAGACTAGCATCATCGTGCTTCTGATCACATTTATTTTGGTCTCTTATAATAAAGGGAAAAAACTTTTTGCATCTATCTATTTGACAGTTTATCTCCCTGATTTTACGTACGTGATCTGATCTTCCGTAGTATGTCGGGGCTTGTTATATATTATTAACTTCTTCGCTGAAGTTTTCTTCCTGAAATCTGAATACCTTGTACTATAACCTTTCCCTTGACATTATTTCCCTCAAATCAATAAATTTCAACTCAGTGGTTAGACGTAATCCGGTAATGTGACAAGACTCGGTTGAAGTCATTAGTTTGGTTCGGTATCACACGTAATCTTCGTGAATACTAATTTTTACGATAACTATCTGAATATATTTTTCATTAATCGTGTTTTTTTTTAAGAATATGGTTTTCTTTCTTGCTTCCTCGAATTTCTCAAGTGCGTCTTTGGACCGCTGAGCGCCCGATTCGCGTTAAATATGATGAGCAATCATCGACGTGCACGCCACTCCAATGGTCCACTTCATTTCCTCGTTGAATGATTAGATGTTCAAGGACACCGTGAAAGGCGCGCGTATGACTTTCCGGAACCCGATAGTTTCGACGATTTGTGGCCCTCCGCTTACCTGGGTGAAAGATGGCCAGGGAGATAAGGAAGCTTTGTGGGGATGACACGAAAAATGTAACCTCCGACCCAAAACAGGAGTGCGATGGGGTCCTCGCCTCCTTCCGTCCCTCCAAACGGCTTCGAGAGGCAGCAATAGAAAGGGATCCTAGTGTTCTGTATCTGAGAGAAGGATCTAGTGGCCCGTTTTTTTATCCCCAAAGAGTCAAAATTTCCTCCTTTTTCATGTATTTCAAAAAAATACTATCCGGATAAAAGTAGCAACCTTTTCTGTGGCACGGGGTATAACGAAAAAATAGTTTTCAAAATTATTTCCCTCTTACTTTCAACTTATTGTGTTTCAAGCAAAAGGGTGTTCCCCCCCGTTGATAAATCGTTTCTTCTCCCTTTGTTCGCCGTACATTCTTCCGCTGCTATACGATATTTTACTTGCATGTTTTGTGGGATATTTCTTATGGTCATTTCAGAATTTTGGTAAAAATATAGGCAGTATGATGACTACATTTTATTCCAACGGAATCTTTGTTTTTTTTTTGTAAACGGGGTCACAAAGATTTAAATACCCCTTTTTAACATTTTTAATCCCGTGGAGCATGTTGAAGCAATCTTATCGCGATTATAAGATAGAACAACTGTGTGTCTTCCATTCAGGTGTTAGATTTAAAATTCCTTTTAAGAATGTTCTTCATCCATTTTACAAATTATCGTATATCTCCTCGCTGTTTGGTCCATGGTCCTCGTATTACAATGTGGTAGATGGAGTGAGTGAGAGTTTCCAGCAACGTTATTCCATGTTGTGAAACTTTTGCAGCTAACAAATATTCCTTCAAAAGTGTGACAATCAGACGGATTATTCTAATGTGTAATGATGATTACGTGGTATCTCCTAACAAATGTTTAACATTGTATATCATGTGGATGTTTAAATACTTAAGATAGGAATTTGTGTGCATCATTTAAATGCCTCGCAGACAAACAGAATTACTGTTTGAAACTAATGTTCTGCAATTTATAAGATCTCATATTTTAGTGTTAGGCTGCTGAGTATATATTGCGGTGAAGGTCGTTGGGGCAAATCTTAAAGTAAATGGTTTAAGGACCCAAGATAAAACCAGAATACTCAAAATAAAAGAAATGCACTTTCGAGACCAGTATCAGCTTGCAAGTTGGAAGAGTGCTAACATATGGTTTTGAGTACCTATCCAAATATATTTTCTCGCTGCATTTGAGCGTTTGTAACTCCTCTTTTCTTCATTATTGCAGTTACATCAAGACCACTCCATTTCGAATTTAAATTTGTCCCTTACAGAAATTCCGATAAAGGAACTGGGTCCTCTAATTATTGCCGAGTTTGTTTGTCGTCACACCATATTGTTGTCCCCTGAAAGAGGGGCTTACTCATCCGTTTGGAAAGTTAATTAATGTGTGAAATTCAATTTCTTCTGATGCTAATCAAAAGTGCTAGCGTGTCATTCTAGCTTATTTTCGGTGATCCATAATTCTATTCTTCAGTATGTCTTAATAGCAATACACTATAGGGAAAAATGGACTCTCGAAACCTAATAATGATGTTAAGTTACTGTCGCGACTCATACTTATGTACTGCTTGACTTTCTAAGATCAAATTTTTGTGAAAAAATTGGGAGCCAAAACATACACGAATATTGAAGCTGTTCAAATTCCAGCTCGGAGTTAGTAATACGATATTCTAACGTATAAAATCCGTAAGATGTTATCAGAAAGGAGATATCTGTGAAAAACAAGAGCGTTATTTTTTAGAGCGAAAATATTCCCACTGTTGTATTTCCCACGCCATAGTCATTCGTTCAAGACACATTTCTAAGTCAATGAATGAAATGCGAAGCAAATTTACTCTCCAACAGGTTGCCCTTTCACTCTGTATTTATTTTTCCTAAGGATTTTCAATTGGTGATCAGGTTAGTGGTACTTTTAGCACTCGTTTTTCGATAGTAGTTTGGAATATTGAATTCTGTATGGGTTGCAGTAGCCGAACAGATGCACAGTTATATCTTTTTGTATCTTAGGTATGATATACGGCTTTGGTCTCACCCCTATCTCTCAGGTTAACATAATAATGCGTTGTATTTATTAGCGGCATCTAAACGCTACTCATCTGATCCAAAATGCGAAATGGGGAGTTGGAACTTAAGATTTAAAATCACCTTATTTAATTTTTTTTGGCAGATTATAAGTTTTCTTGAAAATTGGTTACGCTTTGCATTTTGATTTCGAGAGGGTCCGGTTGCAATGAACGTAATGTGCTTTTGTGTCCGCGACGATTTCATAATCGCATGTGTGCGTTACCATTAAAAGCATATAATACATCAGATTGATGAAGCTATGCTCCGAGTGAAGTGATCCCAATCACATTCCTCGCAAGTTGTAAACGGGCCACGTAAAATCAGAGAACAAAACCATTCGCATTCAAGGATCACGATTGTTTTTCACGCAATGGCTCGATAGTATCCAACTAGAAGGCATAAAAAAATAAAACAGAAGAGAACACACACGTTTCACCGCTTTGTTCTACCTCGGCACTATGCCCATCCCCCCCTCCCCATACACACGTGAGATAAGGTCTCCGAACAAGATCCTTTTAATGAAGGCGACGGCGGCGGGCGAG
>WURS02372403.1:0-17407 GCA_011762765.2 Rhinocypha anisoptera
CTCTCTTTATTTCTCTCTCTCTCTCTCCCTCTCTCATTCTCTTTCTCTTTTTTCTCTTTCTCGTTCTCTCTCTCTCGTTCTCTCTCTCTCTCTCATTCTCTCTCTCGTTCTCTCTTTCTCTTTTCTCCCTCCCCCTCAATGTAAGCCGTCTCACCACTCTCTCAACCAGACTTGCGCTTCCTCTCTTCTCTTCAATGGATTAAATGAACTAATCCTAATGGATACTAAGATGTCTTTTCTCTCTCTATCTTACTTACTCACTCTTTGACTCTCTACAGACCACTCACCTCAAACGATCAATTTGCACAATTAGGATTCTCGCAAACACAAAGCTTTCCTATCGTCACCATCATCAACTGTATTTGAATCAACTTTAGGATGCAAAGTGGTAGTTTTGTTCGCACTGGGCTTTGCCTTTTTCCTCTCTCTGTGAACTCTCTGACAGGTAAAGAGTCGACATTTAAAACCTTTGATGCGCAAAGAAGCTTAAAAAGTTTAAAGCTTTAATCTGATTACACAAGATAAATTAAAGTTAATCAGATAACATATATTATATAAGAAGGAGTTTAGAAACCATGTACCAAAGTAAGCAAAGGCTTAAAATGCTATTTGATATGGCATTGTGAACTTAAGCTCCAAGTTAGCATCGCCACAAATGCTATATTTTAAATAATCTAAATTAATCCTGATTATTTTAGATTAATACTATTTGCATTTATGTATGTTTGTGATAAGTCTAGATGTAATTTGGGATTTTTCGCGTATATTCAAGAAATATTCTTTAATCTTTAAAGCTCAAATGTACTTTTTTTCAAACTTCCTTATTCTAGAACATAAATCATTAGCAAATATGCTATTTTTAACAAATACGTTTTATCTATTAAATTTAATATAAATCTAAAATAAGGAAATAAATTTAACAATAAATTAATATATACTTGATCTTTAAGACAACACTATGAAGGCTATTTAATTACTTGATTTTTAGCTCTATAAAAATCTATGTTCTTCTTACCAAAGCGCTTTAATTTAGTCAATAAAATAAATAGATATATTTAACAATAAATTTAGAAACTAGAACCATTAACTTCAAATGCTATTTTCTATAATTGTATAGCTCAATATAAAATATGATTATGTTTATTCAAATTCAAAATTTTATAGACATAGCAAAAAATCACGGATCTCGTGATAAAACATAATTTTTCATTTGGATTTTTAAGACATAATCCTATTTAAAGATCTACATATAAATAAATAATGCTACCCTTCCTAATAAGTGTTTAGTTTGCGTGTGATTTTCCCTCTGGATACTCAACGAAAGAGTTAAGCCTCAGAGCACCGCAAAGAATGCAGGATATAATCAGATTAAAGAGTTGATTTATGCCAATTTTGGCAACACTTTTTGGTTGTCTGTGCGTTTTTTTTGTAAAGGGTGTTTGACATAAAAAATACCCCTTGAACATTACCGATGGTGCATTTAAAACGATTTTCATGCACACAAACTCACACACACACATTTTATAAATTTATATAAAAATAGACCTGATGGGAGAAAAACAAGTGAAAAAGTGTGATGAGAAAACACAGATCTTTCTCAGTGACAGTGAGAGAATTGATGAAGGGTGGCGGAGGAAAAAACGAGTTGGGTGGTGAAGAGAGGAAGAGAGAGAGAGAGAGAGAGTAAGAGAGAAAATGACGGGTGTGCCATCATCATTGATGAATGCTTGTTGATTGAAAGAGAAAGAGAGAGAGAGAGAGAGAGAGAGAAAATTGAAATTGGAGCCGTTACCGACAAGTCAAATCGTGTATCACGACACATACATACATACATACATACATACATACACACACAGTTTATGGTGTCGAGAGTGAGAAAAGAATCAACCAAACTCAAAATATGATTTGTTTTGTCTAAACACCAAAACTAACACCCACAAAGTGAGAAAGAAAGAGTAACAATTTTAAAAATAAAGACATCTAAATGAGATCAAAAAGATTTATTAAACGATAAAATAAAAAACTATGCGATAAGTTAAAAAAAATACTGAAATCGTAAGATCAAAGCATGATGCAAGAATAAAGCATCGCTTTAATAAGAATTGCAAGAAAAACCTGTGTATATTTACATAAAAGAGTTTCTGAAAGTTTCTTTGCTTAATAGAACTATCAAAGTAACGTTTTTCTGGAAATTTTTTTTCAGTTGGTTTTGTTTGAATTTGATGTTATTATCAAATTTTATTGTTATTAAATAGAGACGGGGAACTGAATTAATAATAATAAAATTTGAAACCGGAAAGTGTAGATATAAGTGAGAGAGAGAGAGAGAGAGAGAGAGAGAGAGAGAAAGACCCAGAAACCAATGTCCAAACCAAACAACTGCGCATGCAATGTGTACCGGGTTTTATAAACTTTCATGTGTGTTGTAACAGTTTACGAGTTCCAAGAAGAAGATAGACATTTATGGAAAACAATTATGTTTTCCATGTCATGCACCGGGGAAACATTATATTTTGGTCTCCCAAGCACCAGAGTTTTATGTATATCATCATCATCATCGGTTGAATGATGAGTCCGGTGAGCATGGCTAAATTGTCTCCCGTCTCTCTCTCTCTCTCTCTCATTTGCTCTTCTTTTTTTCTGTGATGACTAATAAAACAGACAGACGTTTCCTGTGTTAAACTATTATATTGCCATGAGTGGAAAATCCAGGAGGACACAAAACACAAAACAACTGCCAAAACAAGATCACCGGAGAACTTGGAGGGAAAGAGCAAAAATGAGAGTAGATGCAGTGATGGCGATTGTGGAGAGAGAGAGAGAGAGAGAGAGAGAGAGAGAGAGTGAAAAAGAGAGACAACTTCGATGCCGGAAACAATGCAACTCACTGTTGCAAGTAACTGTAGGAATCGTGCCGGACCGTGTCGTTTGGCACAAGCATCAAGTCAACTTCACGTGGCATATAAAATGTATAATTTACGACTCACAACCAAGCCTCGAAATCCCGTGCGTGAGCTACGACTTCTGACACCTCGGTGCCATTAAAAGTTTAGCTTAATCCAAATAAGCATGAAATGAACGAACAAAAAATTATGATGTCTAGTCTTGCATTTAAACCGGAATTTATATGTAGATGTTGAGTCAAATCTACAAGATTTTTTCCCACTCTGTCAGTTGGGGAAAAAATTAAACAAACATACATTCCAAAGAATGGAAGCAATCAAAGAGAGATGAAGCAATTTTCAAAACGCCAAGTTGGCATGATAGGCTAGCGGTGGTTTTGATGATGTGCCTGGTATGGTGCAGTGCCATTGTTGGCAGGCAAAACAAATCAATCCGCCATCGCACAACTGGGTTGGTGTCTAGTGTGAGCAGTGTGCGCTTCCGAATCGATCGATTGGAAGACTTGAGACAAGTTGGCCACCATCAAGGCAAAGTTGGCATCAGCAATCCTAATGGGGAGTAGGCAGTATTCCAAAACAAACTTAGACTGCACACGGTGTCTGTGTGTGTGGAATGTTATAATTAACGTGTATGGAGCGTCAATGCTGGCAGGTGATGCGCGTCTATGTTGGAGGTCACCACTGGCTTCAGGGTCACTCAAGTCACAAAAAGGGTTGCCATTTGAGACAGCATAACCTCTGCCTGGATAGGTCCATTACCACCGCATGGCAACCAGTGGTATGGGCAACTCTTAGTCACGGTGGGTGCACCACTTTGCTACTCGATGCTAGTTTATTGAGTTAACACACGACCTAATTGGGTTATGGGCAATAAATGTCGCCATTCATCATGCTCGCAATTGATTGAAATTAGTCATCTAAGTGAGAGAGAGAGAAGTGGGTGAAAAATGAGAACATACCTGACCATCCGCCAAACACGCTCCGCCGCGTGCACTCAAGTAGAAAATTGATGCATATTGATGCGTGTCTGCCCCGGTGTGTAATACCGATTGCAATTGAAGTTGGCTCGTTATCACTGGCCAGTTCAATTATCACTATCGTATGACAAGTTATGTCTATCACTTGAAACGCAACAAGTTAACAGATTGATAGAAAACACAATTCATCAGCCAAAAAACAAGTGATCAAGATAATTGGCGTGAAATGGGTAATAATGATTCTAATCATTACCCAGAAACAAATATGATGCTATAAGGGAGAGAGAGAGTTGTAGTGAATTTAAATAAAAAACAGCAACACAAAATAAACTTTGAAAACGGTTTTTTTGTGGTGATACACCGCGACACACGGATTATCGTTTGCTGTCGTCATTTGGCGGCGGTGATGTCAAACGAACGAGTGCAAGTTTCCATCACACAGCTGGGTGAACGTGCTACTCGCTCAATTCGATCTATCCTGGCACCGACAGCAAGTGGTACTGTCCAGAACCGATACAATCGAAATGTCTGTCTCGGTCTTTCTCTCTCTCTCTCTCTCTCTCTCTCTCTCTCTCTCTCTCTCTCTCTCTCTACACCTTTCTACGAGTGAACAATTGACAGTGGTAGCAATGGTGTCGGTCGTGGCACGCGGGAACTGACGCCACAATATCAGTGAGCTTGCAAAGTGCAACAAACACACACACACACAATGGGGGCGCACTCAAGAATGCAGCATTAAACCGGCAAAGTGCGTTCAGGAAAGAGAGAATGTATGAGAGAGAGAGAGAGAGAGAGAGAGAGAGAGAGAGAGAGAGAGAGAGAGAGAGAGAGAGAGAGAGATGAAACAAGGCACTTTCCGCAATGTGTATGAGACAAACTAGTACAATGCAAACAAAGATCTAGAGCTAAGTACTCGTGGGTCGGCTGGTTGGTTGGTCGATTTGGTTAGTTGGTCGGGTGCAAGCAGCGACAATCAGTGAAGCACACGCTAGACAAAATGGCATCTACCAACCGACCCATCACAACACAATACAACAGTGAGAGCGAGAAAGAGAGATAGAAAGTTTCATCATTGCACACAAATGCGCTCTGTTGTTGTTGTTTTGATTCACTGTCAAGTGACTATTGTAAAAAATAGCATTGACAAATTAGCAAAGCGCCTCACTGACTTTTCCTTCTCTATTGCATTTACAACTGTTGTTTGGTGTTTAATGTTGTTGTTAAATATTCCTAATTTTTACTTTTTTTATCGGACCAAATTCTAATACAAATAATAATAGAAAGTAACGTTATTGATTGCTTTGTGTATAATCTAATATACTAAGTTTGGTGAAGTAGCAGTTTTTCTTCACTAAGCCTTAGGTTTGCAAGAGATCACCCAAATGGTGGTAAATTCTATGCAAACTTTTGCTGCAGAAAAGTGTAGGTGGGGTAGCAGTTAAAATATAAATAAATTGCAAAATTGGTCAATCCAAATAGACATAGACCAATTAGCAATAAATAAGAATCACGAAACGAACAAATTATAGCAACAGATTATTAAAGTGAGAGGGACACTTTACACATTGACTTGTCACGATGAGCGTTAGTGCAGATCTCACCTCAATATACTACTTCTACTACCACTAACACACGCTCACTCAAAACTAGATTACAACCCAGAAAAAGTGGAAAAACAATTGCCAAATTTGTTTTGGTAGCAGTAGCAAAACATATGCGAAAAATAACGACTATTTAAAAGTGGAAAATTAACAAAAGTCATTTAAAGTGAGAAAAAACGGATTTTTTTTAAATACAACAACGAGTTGTTTAAGTTGGCAGTGAAACTTGATTTCGTCAGCATCTAAACGCAATGAAGGTATGTGAAAAAATTTCAACTAGTCCACGTCGTTAAATGGAGCTTGATGTGCGTTTGTGAGAAAAACACTGAGTGGTGGTGATGATGATGTTACCAGAATTGGCAAATGGCACCTTGAACAGTGCGAGGCATGAATAAAGCAATTTGGAGCATGACACAAGCACACATATTGAAAGTTATACGCACATACACCTAATTAAACAAGCACTTGGCTCACTGACATCATTCACAGTTGCCATGAGACCAGTAGATATCGTTTTGACTTGACTTATTGTTGTAGTTATCAACTTCCACAATCGTACACACTCACTTATATATTTTGAAAATATGAGAGGAGATTGAGAATGAAAGATACTCACCAGGTTAATTCGGGTGAGAAGGGAAAACGATGTGTTTATCGATTGGACAATCTGTTGGGTGATCAGTGCCAGTGATGTATCGGCAAGTTTATGAATCATCAACTGGCACTGGAAATGACGGCAATAGAGGCAAACAACGAGTTGCGCCTCATTGAGACATTTGGTGGCTAACGAGGAAAGCGAGTCGGTTGCAGCTCGAAGACAACTGGCTGTGTGCTCAGTGAGCCGTGGCCAACGCGTCTGCCGCTATCGCTGCCAATGAGGTGAGAAGTAAGGCGAACCACAACAACGAACTCGCGCTGACACAATGCATTCGAAGTGGACGAACATGAAGACCAAGAAGGTTGCCTCAACTGGTCACGGCAGGTAATGCTGGTGGTAGTGCTGGTAAAGGTGCTGGTGCAAGTACTCCACTCGGTGCTGGTCGGTCGGTCGATGTCAAGCGGGCCTGGCAGTAGCACTACGAGTCACAAGAGGCAACTGTCGGCAAAACGACCACCACAGTCCGGTGTCGATGCTCGTCCAGTAAGCCAGCGGGAAGGCCAATCAGCCCGCTCGCGGATCGCTCAGAAATGACTGGTCGCCTCACACTGGTCGCTAATGAACATTCAAACACACACACTCACTGAGCGAAGCAGAGGGAATAGCGACACGAGCGCAATCGGTACCCAACTCGGCCAACTCGACTGACCAGTAGGGGAGAGGGCAGCGTAGAGCCAGTCAACGGCCTGCCTTTGCAACAGTGTCGCCTCGCCGAGGGTAATGTGAAGACTGTACGAACTAGTCAATGCAAAAGCAACGCTCTGTGGGCCTCTCTGTGCAGCAATGTGTAATGGTGTGAGAGGGGAGTAGCGCCGAGAGACGCAACGAGTCGCCTCGAGCTGCTCACTCACCCGCCAGAGTTGACAAAGCGATTGAGCGAGACATTAGTGAAGTTAAGGGCGACACTTTGCACGGTGACTCACCCGCCCACTGGCAGCAACAGGCACACACCACACTGAAAGTGCCTCTGCAGTGTCTGCAGGCACCCCACTGACACTACTGCCAACTCACCGCCACTCGACGGGTGAAACATACAGACATACCACACTGGCCGCACTGCCCGCTAGTGCTCACCCTCTCACGCATTCCACCATTTTGCAATGCACAGGGACACACACACACATACATTCACACTCACAGGCACATTTCATTAAGCCTCAAATGAAAACCATCTGCGGATTCTTGTTATAACCCCTCTTTAAACGCACTAAAGGCTACTGTGACATAAAAACTACTAAGACACAGCGCCATCTACTGACAACAATTAACAACGAGTAATTTGACATTAGATAATTTTATTTTTAAAAATAATTTTATTTAAAAAATTAGAAAATGACGATGCACTTCACTATAATATGCATAGTCATACGTGAAATTCAGTTTTAACAATTATTAAACAATTTAATAACATACACTGTTACTTTTTCAATCGCTTGCTTCTGCTTGCACAAAATAGCACAAAGTAAATACGATACGTTGTTTGTGTACGGAACCTGAGCACGGTTGAACAAAGACCAGTAGTAGCATATATAATACAGTGCACAAAGAGAAGCGATGCTCATTGATTACGTGTTCGTGCAAAGTGAGCAGCATTTGTAGTCACTTTTACTCACTGTTTATAACGTCAGTAATTCTTCTTGCTAATAATGGATGCTTTTCCTCGCAATCCTCGCCGGTGGTTTCCAATTGAGGCGGATCCAGACGTGCTGACCGAGTACCTGCGTATGGCCACCTTGTCGGATCGATACGTGATTGACATTCCCGTGGTTGAGGACGTAGAAGAACTAGGAATTTTTGACGAGCACAAAATTCTAGCTTACATTTTTCTTTATGATCCATTCCGACAAGAAATGATTCTTGGAACACCATGCGAGGACGTCATTGGCGAATTGTTTTACATGAACCAAAGTGCAGTTAACTCGTGTGCCTCGGTGGCACTTTTTCACGCGTTTCTCAACACCATCGAAAAGGACAAGTTGGAGGGCGATTCACTCATGGCTCGTTTCTACCATAACACACTAGAGATGACAGCCAAAGAGCGTGGCTTGGCATTCGAAAACGACACTTCGATTTATGACATGCACCAGATGGCGGCAAACCAGGGCTTGTTGAACCATAGTATAAACCAAATCAACTATCACTATGTGGTCTTTGTGCATTACGATGGCATCATTTACGAGTTGGATGGTCAAAAAGACGCCCCCCATATTCACGGTGAGGCTACCGAGGAGAATTTCAAGAGTGAAGCTTTGCTGGCGATGAAGAACTTCATGGAGAACGATTCTGACAATCCCAACTTTTCGATTGTTGCGCTCTGTGCTCCAAAGGACCACCAAACTAAAGATGCCGAGATGACTCCTCAGTAGTATACGGTGCTAATATACCGTCATTTTCCACTACTTTTTGCACCAATCGAGTGCCATAATACTCTTTTTTTATTAGTTATAAATTTATTTTCACTGTTTTAAATCTAAAAATTCATTTTTGATTATTATTTTTTTTGAAATTTTAAAATCATTTTTTAGAAATTTAATTTTTTAATTTTAAATGTGTTTAAATTAATAAAGATGCAATAGTAAATAAAATTTTAAAAAACCCATTTTTGTCATTTAAAATTGGTATTTTATTTTTTAAAATCATTGTTATTTAATATGTGATATAGCAAATTTTTAAAGTCAAACTTGATAAAACTGTGATGAGATAGTGAATAATAATTTTTAAAATTTACTTTGATTGATTATTATATCTAGTTTTCAGCGACTTCAATGTTTTGTTGTATTTAAATGCTTAATTATTTATGATTGTTTTTAGTTGTCACGTGTTTCGATTAAACGATTAGAGAAAAGCGACTAAAGAAATTGGGTATTCACATACAACGAGACATCAAAATTGTTGAAAACGAGTTATATTGATTATTTTTAAGACTATTTTAACAATTGTAACTTAGTATGTTATTTATTCAAAAATTTATATTTTAAGTCAATAAAAACTATACTATTCAACAAATAAAGTCAAATATAATTAATTTATCAAAATTTATTAATAGTTCCATTAATTGACTATAGATGGCACTTAACTTTTAAAACAATGATTGTGAATCAAGTTTTATGGAAAACAACAGAATAATTGTGTAATTAATGTATAATGCATGTGAATAATAAGTTATAAAGAAAATAGATGTGCATATCAAGAAACAAGAAAATATTTGATTTTCAATTCAGTTTAATGGGTAAAAAACTTTATATAAAGTGCCAAATGTGCTATTTTTATGGTGTCAAATTCAATTGGAAATGACAAAAAACATTAGAAATACAATGAAGAAAAAGAAGTGATAAACTTATTTTATATAAATAAATTGGCACATCATGTCAGACCAATTTGGACAACTGGTGATAGAGAGAGAGAGAGAGAGAGAGAGAGAGAGAGAGAGAGAATGAGTACGTGCTTTTGAGACATAACATTTCTACGATTATTTAATCAATTTGAAACTTTGGCTTCGACGTAAATCCACTAGTTAGATAATAAAAGTTTTGTTGTTATTATTATTTGGTACACTTTAGACGCATGCGTAATACAACTATTAATCTTCAACACTGTTTAAAATATTGTCCGGTTATAAGCCAACATTAAGCACGTTTCTGGTTATAACTCGGCAAGTCTTTGTAATAGACTTTCAATTTAAAAATAAGTTTATAAGTAAGTTTATAAGCAGACATTTTGGAAAATCATCGCTTGTAAGCTGACTTTCTTGAAATTGTAGAGTTATAAGCAAACTTTTCCAAAATTATCAACTTAAAAGTTGGTATTTTGAAATTGTAAGGTTATAACGAGAAACTTGCTCAATGTCAGGTTATAACCAGACGGTATTTTTAACAGTGAAAATTTTAAACTTTAAAATTTAAATTTTTATAATTTGATTTGATTTTGATATAATTAATGTCCGTTTAAGTTTGAAAAAAATAGTAACAAACACAAGTCTAAAAATGCATATCAAAAACATAAACTTTTTGTTATATTACAGGAGTGGAGTATTAAAATTTTGCATGATTTTTGGCCAAACCAATTGAATCACACGTTTGTACATATTTTTACGTTAAAATATGTATATTTGCTGGTACATATGCCACCATGGTCAAGTACAAATCCAAAAAGTGTGATTGAGAGAAAAAGATAAATAATAAAAACAAAACAGCGTTACAAATCATTTTGAATTATGACTCATAACTACGACTAACCATCACACATAGAGATGGTTGTCATGCATTTGACGTTTCACTCAATCATGGAATCTTTTGCTTTCTCTCACTTATCCGCTTTCTATCTATATTTTACTTTTTTCGTGTTAATCCTTTTAGTTTTTCCCTTTTGAGTAAAATATAGAATATAAAAAGTGGAATCGACAAAAATGAAGGAAAAGGAGGCAAAAATGAATGATTTCACTTTGTAGGATTGAGATAAATTGACTTTGAAACTAAATAGCAAAAAACATTGAGGAAAAAATAAGCAGAATCAGTGAAAGCAATAAAATATAAAAATAACAATATAGAAGATTAAAAACAATAAAAAAAATTAAGACAAATGAATTAGAGAAAATTAAGACAAAATTGAGAAACAAGAAAAAATGAAAGAGAAAGGGAGAGAAAGAGAAAAAAGAAAATGAAAAATGACCGAGAACAAAGACATTACATGTTGTATCCATTAGTATTTCATCCCTCTCTCTCACTTTTTCTCTCTTCCTCTCACCCTCATTCTCTCTCTCTCTCTTTCTCTCTCTTATTTATATTTGATATAAATTTCCTTTTCACAATCTGGTTTTTCCAAATTTTTATTTTTATTTACTTGTGTATAGAAGACCATACTCAGATAACCCTCAAATTCATTCACATTTTGTCATTTGAATAGTTCAAGCCATTAACTTGTTCAGTACCATTTCTCGGTACTTTTGATCTCTCTCTCTCTCTCTCTCTCTCTCTCTCTGCACAATTATAATATATAATTTACTACAATTTTATACACTGAAAGAGCATCACTTCCAAACTGGTTTATCTTTGGCAGCGATAAGGCAAATACAAGTAATTGAGTAAAAGTGAGTGAAAGAGAACAGTGAAAGTAAGAATTCTGTTGAACTCTCTCTCTCTCTTTCTCGCTTTCTATTTCTCTCCCTCTTTACTGCTTAATTTATGTTATTTTAAAATATCAAGATTTGAAGTTTTGTATAAATTATTTATTACTTGTCTAAAATAATATTCAAATTTCAATTTTAATATCCATTTTGTTTTTGCCATTTATTTTCTAAATTTTGTCTTTTTGGTAGTTATCATAACAAATTTTATTATTTAGAATAAATTATTTTTATTGACTCTCTAATCTTGGTTTGTATCAAGAACAACACCTTATGGTCGCACAAGGTTTGATAAGAATGAGAGAGAGAGAGAGAGAGAGAAAGAAGTAATGATATATTAAAAGATAGTGTCATAAGCAGCCGCATCTCATGATTTGTTATTACACCTGTCGTACCTGCGAAAGAGAGAAATGAAGAAAAGATACGATATAATTTAATGTTACGAGTATGACAATTTGCCAAAATATTTTGTCAATTTGAAAAATATTTTTCTTCTAAACATGTTAAAACTTTTGAGTTTCACTTAACGGTAGCATTACTATTTGAAAAATATTATAATAAAAATAGGCCAAACAAGAGTAAGAAAATGAATGAGAAAGAAAGAAAGTAAGGGAGTAATAAAAATCTATCATTTTAAAATGACGATGTTTATTACGCATTTATGTTGGTGATGAGTGTAATATTTCAATGATGAGTCACAATACGCTTTCTTAGATAAGTTTACCAACATCTAAGATAACGAGCATCGTTTTATTGCTTTTATATATATGAAAAAATAGTTTTTATTTACATATATAAATGTAAATTCATTTTTAGCAATTTTACACATATATATTAATAATAATTTTATTAGCATTTTTATAGATTCTAGATGTTTGGATAGGATTTTTTTTCTTTGGTACACACAGATTTGGTTGCAACATACACACTAGCCTGAGATGGTATGAGTTTCACGGTGGAAAAGTTCAAACTTTTCGAGAAACGGATATTTTTAGATGTCTTGGAACATCTCTCCAAAACCAAAACCAGAAACATAAACCAAATTAAATGCCAAACATCAATAAAATAAAGAAAGCAAAATGCCACCAGTGAAAATTAGGTCTCTGCTATATCTCAAACCACTCTGGTACATTCGTTTTTGATTAAATGCTATCGATTCAAAATTTGATCGTTTTCATTTTCTCTTCTCTCTCTCTCTCTTCTTTTTCTCTAATTTGTGTGCTTTATTTTTCTCTTTTTCTTATATAATCTTTCCTCCTGTTTCATCTCCTGTTTAATCTGCTTGGATGGCTAAATCATGTTTTATGTCGCTTTTTCGCTTATTTCACTGGAACTTTTTCTGCTTCTAATAACTTTGATAAGATGCGGAATTTAAAAAAGCCCAAATGTCAAATCCATGTTTGCTCTGTTTTCTCTCTTTTACTCTCTTTTTCTCTTTTCCTCTCTCTCTCTCATTTTCTCTCCTTCTCTCTCCCTTTCTCTCTCTCTCTATCTCATTCTTTTCCCTATCCCTCTAGGTTAAAACGATGAGTAGCCCAAATCCACATGTATTACGAGCATCTACTAAATTCCTATCACATACATACATACACATGTTTTTATATATGATGAGCTAATTTAAAAAAATTGTTTTTCTTCTTGTGCTCCGATAAATTTGATTCCTCGGGAAAACACATGAACTTTACGTTGTATTCCTATTTACATTTTTATTATAATCTCATCTAAATAATTGCTTTTGCTTGTTTAGATTACCAAGACTACCAAACGCAATTCAGGCATACTTTTGTGCATGAAAGCATTTCACTCTTTCTATCTTTCTCATTTCTCCGATTACCATGAACTATGAACTATATGCATTTATATTGCAAAAAGCAAACATCCAAGAACGATTAGAACAAATTCAAACGTGACACATCAAATGCACACTGGCACACAAACACACAAGATAAGGCGTCAAGCCTAAACAAACAAGTCAAGATGCCTATCTAATAATAATACTAATAATAATACTAATAATAATAATAAGAATAATAATAATAATAGTAATACCAGCAAAATAGATAGATAGAAAGAAGAAAAGCAGTAATAGACAAGTCAAGTTAAGGCAAGTAATGTACCGCCTCACTGAACCTGATTGACCATTTTGGAATAAAGTGAGATACGCAATTCGAAGTTCTCATCATTGAGTCAACTCGACCAGAATTGGATGTTGTTTCCTTTTTTGGATGCTATTTCTCTCTCTTTCTCTCTTGCCTACTCTCTCTCTTTCTTTCCGACTCTCTTTCTCTCTTACTTTCTCTCTCCTACTCTCTCTCTCTCTCCTACTTTCTCCTTATTTTACTATCACTCTTTTTCTCTCTCTTTTCTACACACACACTCTCTCTCTCTCCTATTCTTTTTCCTACTCTCTCTCTCTTTCCTTAACTCACTCACTCATTCTCACTACATTTTATTTCTATAATTTTTTGTTTTCATTCAGCTCATTCTAATTTATTCTTTCCAGTTTTTCTTACAAGTTTATTTTTATTTTAAAATTTGAATTTTTACATTGAAATCGAAAGTACTCATAGATTTCAAATACTGAAATATAAATTCAATATTAAAAAATTAAATTTGTTCAATTGGTTCAAAAATTTTTTGATACTTGGATAGCATGTTTCAAAACAAAAAATTATTATTATTTTCAACTGGATAAGTTTTATATATTATATTTATTATTTTTTTATTGCTTGATTTTTTTTGTAAAATTCTAAACATCTTTATTTCTTTAACTTATGAGAATTTTTTTATTCCTCACTTATTCACTTTCATATTTTATTTTTTACACACTCTTCTCTGTTTCACTTTCCTCAATCAAATTTTCTGGTCAGCTTGGCACTCAAAAAAAATCTGGCATATCCAAGTTAGTCCAATGTGATGCAGTGGATTTGAAATTTAAATTATCCACCTCACCGAACCATGATGGAAACTGGTTTCTTCTCTCTCTCACTCACTCTCTCTCTCTCACTTTCTAAGTGAGTTCTAGACATATTAATCAAAAGTTTCTATTTCTATATTTGTCTACAACTCAATTTTAATATGAGTATTCTTTTTATATTTTGCGTTAAAATTCCAAACACACATTAATTTAATCATCTTTCCATTTGCTCAACAGTGTTTATTTCAATTGTTTTTTACATTTTCGAATAGGCAAACATCAAGTAAGCAGTAGAAAAAAGACAAGTTAATTAATATATATACAAACACATTTTCTAATTAGGTAATTTTGATGAAAATGAGAAGAAAATGTGAATAACATTAAAGTGAGATAACAAGAGATGGCATTAAAGCTTTCTTAAAGTTTAATGTCAAATAAATGACTGCTCTATGGGTGAATAGACCCATGAGTCAAAAGTAAATGTTTACAATCCAATACTTTCTAATTAGAAAGTTAAATCAGACATAAAAGAAAGGGTAAATTTGAATTTAGAAAAATAGTGTAAAAAATAAAACAGGGTAATAAGAATGAAAGGGCAAGAGTTAATGAGAGCGCAAAAGTGCATAAGTCTAGTAATATATTCATTTTATAATTAAACTCATTTTGAAATACGCTATATATCAAAACAAAATTTATTTCCTAGCAATAATGTCAACACACATTCTTCCTCTCCCTTTTTTCTATCTCTCACTTTCTGTATAAATGTCATAGTATCTCATTATTTATTCTATAATTTATGAATATCTCATTTAAAATTAACTATAATTTGTTTTTATTTTGGAAATATTTTCATATTTTTCTCCTAAATTTCTATAATTAATAGAAAAATTGATTTTTTAACACAAAAACATTAAATTTGTATATATATTTTTAAAGCAAAATTAAATCTAAATAACAAATGTATTAATATTTGATGGAGCTACCTGGTGATTATACGATTGAGTAAAGTTAATGACTACTGAGATGACTAAAAAATAAGTTTCGAATAAGAAATAAGATATGTTTGACATATGACTAACTTTAAGGTTTTAATTTCCCCTTAGAACGAAACTCTTTAAAACGGAGTGATTGCGTTGCAATTTTAGCTTAGTCTCTCATCTACTGTTATAAATACTTTCTGGTTATTAACTGTCATTAAACGCGTTTTTGGCTATAACTCTACAAGTTTTTGTAATAGATTTTCAATTTAAACATGTAAGTTTATAAACAAATGTTTTGGAAAATTAAAGCTTATAAGTTGGTTTTTTGAAATTGTAGGGTTATAAACCAACTTTTCTTAAATTGTCATCTTAAAATCTGGTATTTTTAAAATTGTAAGATTATTACCAGAAACGTGCTCAATGTCATTTTATAACCAGACAGTATTTTAAACAATGTTTAAGTTGCTTTTTATCAGCCTGCCCTGCGCAACACTTAAATTGTGGAAATAATTATTTTTAATAGCTTCATTAAAACATAATTGATTTGATTTTCAAAAAATGTACATTATCATAATGATTATGGATTGACAAAAAAATCAATTTTCAATTTAAAATTTAATTTTACTAAAAATTGTTAATTAAGCCAAGTTTTTTAAAGGAAAAATCAATTTAATAGATTATTTTTAAAATTCCAATTAACTGCTTTGGATTCTAATTATTTTTTGTTTAATTCTTTTTTAATATTAACTAGAAACACTTAAATATAAAAAAATTAAACAGAAATTTAATTATATGTAAAAAGAAGGACAAAGAAATAATTGAAGTAAGGGTGAGAGTGAAAGTGGTAAAAATGAAATGTACATTCAAAATTTGATATAATTATTATTAAATGTAAAATTACTTTTAGTTGAAACCTGTGAAAAAGAGGCAAATGGTTTTTAATGGGAACAGTAATTTGGAAAGTTTTTTGTATTGTCTGACATTGCCAAATATAGAATCTAATGGAATCAACCAGCGAGTCAAATTTTGTTAATTTGTTTCTGGTTAATATATCTAGAGTGGTTAAATCAATTTAACGTTATGTTCGAATGTTTTTAGTTAATATTTCTATTAAACTCAAAATTGGACAATGAAGCTTTATCTGTAGGATTTCTCTAGTAATTTTATTTTATATTTGCATTATATTGATTTGTTTTGTTGAAGTGGACTTTGTTTCTTAAGCTATTTGGCTTGTTTTTTAATTTAATCTACTGATAATCTTCAACAGAAACTCTTTATTAATTTTTATTTTATTCATATTTTGCGCCATGCAAAATACTTTAAACTGATTAGTTGATTTGGACACTGAACATGCGTATTAGTTACTGGATGAAAAGGAAATTGACTTTTTGGAAAATAGAAAATGACCTTTTCCTGATTGTCAAACAAATCGTAATGGCATCGTTTACACTGCTGCAGCTATCGGTTAATTCTACAAAGTGACCATGATGGATGTAATTTGAGCATATCGGAATCTAATATTGCCCCGGAAGTTTGTCAAAAATGACACCAACAATTTCACAATCCTGGCGAGTGCCGTCTGCCTAGCAACAGTCAACATTGGTTTGTATTTCAATAATATCATAGAATAAATAAAATAATATTGTATATCAAGAATATATAATGAACAATTGACAAATTTTCATAAAATATTGTTAGAATTTGAATCAAACAACAATCATTATCAGATGCTACTGTTTAGCGTTTTTGTTTGTAGACTAACTTATTGAATCTCGTAAGTAATCTCGTTTTTCTTGTGGTTACGCTTATCTTTTAAAAATCGGTTTAAGCCTTTTTCCAAAAAACTAGCTATCTTATGTTCTTGTCAAACAAGGTTAAGTTTGCTTCGCAAACTTGATTCTATCACTTGCATCTTACGGTGGTTGCCCTCAAACTAAATTCGAATGATGATTCGCCACTCTTAACTAAAATTGACTAAAAAGTTAAACGTGAAGCAACTTTTTATAGATCTATTGGTTGACTTATTTTGCCTTTTACTGCTAGAATAATTCTATAATGACAGTAAAACTGTCCCAAGTTGAATCCTTGAGTTTAGAATATGACTTTGATGTGAACCACTTTTTTACCAGCGTCTCCTATCTTCAAAACAAGAATAAGTGTTACGTTTGGTAGCGTTTTAGAGAGACTCGGTCTTGAGAGACCAGGCTCTCTATTAAAATCGTTTGTCCGGCTAGATGAGTTCTCAGAAA
>WURS02372508.1:0-17407 GCA_011762765.2 Rhinocypha anisoptera
CGCTGTTTGCAACGCCGCCATTCAATTCATCGGCTCTTGTTTGATCTGTCTCCGTGGCACGTCGCCCCCGTTGCTATGCAGCGACGAGACGGGATGGTGTCCTTCGGTGGATTTGAAGCTTTCGCCTCACCTTGTTTATATAAATATCCGATTCCGTGGTTGTTTTTAAAATAACCGTGACGTACTCATGTTTCCATGGAGAGAGAGAGAGAGAGAGAAAAATACGTGGTATCTACCCGTGTTGATGCATGTAAGAGAACGTAATGACAGAAGATAAGAGGAATATTGGCCAGGAATGGAGCTTACTATGCTGTGCATCAAATAAACTAGGGAAATCAATGCTCCTGTAAAAGGACTTGACAATCAAGTTTTTTAAGTCACTGATTAGACCGGTCGTGACATACGGATCTGAAGCAAGGATTATGTCAGCTGCCAATGGGATTGTTTAATGTGAAACCAAGGGCTTCGAGGTAGCATAAAGATTATAGCTCTTTATGATGCTAATCGTTGAAACTAGTTGTAGCAGATAAATTTTAGTGGGAATATAGTGTTTTAGATAATTTTATATCGTTATTTTTGTGTATTAGAAAGAAAACTTTATCGAAAAATCCATTAGAGAAGGAAGATGGAAAATAAGAAGTAATAGATAAATAGAAAGTTTTCTGAGGAGAAGATTGAAGACCCTTGAAGTTACGACGTTTGACTTGGCATGGTCACGTGCAGAAAATGTTTAAGGAAATGGTGCCAGAGAGGTTGTTGCATGGGGAAATAGATGAAAATAGGAGAAGGGAAAGACGAAGAGGTGAATACGGGACATGGAAGAGGATTTGAAGGTCACAGAAGATGCAAGATGGCGGAAGAAGGATCTGAATAGAGGAGAATGGACAGGCATCTCGAGGGAGGCCAAAGGTCAAACTGGGCTTTAAAGCCTAAAAAGAGGACGAATTATTCATGTATTCACCACATTCATTGTTTTGAAGGAGGGGAGGAAAGCTAATTGATTCGCAATCGGAATAAAATTATTCAAGTATCACATGTAATTGTAATCACGTATATTGGAATTCATGTGTAATTTTGGAAAGACAGTATAGAAGTATTATGATTTCTTAAAAATGTCTAAAGGTCATGCTGAGACCCCATACCGATAGCATTATGACAGAACTATGCGCATTTGCCAATAAGTATTTGAAATCTCTTGTGTACTTTGTACAATACTTCAACCGATTGGGTGACTGCCTACTACGAAAGGTATCAGCTTTCCTCCTAGTCATAGGCCTATTTCCTTCAGTCCGTTTACCATTCATAGAGATTGTGGCACCTCAATTGGTTTAGATTGCTCGACTACTGAACCGGGGATCCGGATTCAAGGACCGGTGACGTCACTGGACACCTCCAGACAAACTCTTGAGTGATACGGGTAGCGGATCTTCCTGGGAAGCACAGGCATCACTGGGAAAATGAACTGGCCCCCCTTCTCTGATAAGTAAATGTTAACTCGCCGTTGGGCTTATTGGTCGGCCGGGTTATCCTGGGGGTAGCGCTCTCGCCGGGTAACCAAACGGTCGAGGGTTCGAGTCCCGTCCAGGACATGGGTGTTGTTTTTGTCCAAGTTGGTTTTTTCTATGATTTGAAGAGGTGAGAAATGACCAAAGCCGTCGTAGCACCCTGTAAAACAAAAATACTACTACGACATTGAGCTTATTGCTACTTGCGCTCCATACTCATCTATCAAATCAATCTTTGGGTTGAACACTGTGGGATCTGTGGATTTTCCGTCCATCCTATGTATAAGTCACTCACACAAACCTCCTCCCTGATGGAACATCTTCTCTCGAAAATTCAACATGGCTGCCCTCGTTCATTTCACTCTAGCATGTTTTATGTGAGCTCATTCATTAATATTTTCAATGCGGCATTCGCTATTATGATATACTACTGTGTCGAAAAATAAGGTGAATTAAAAAAAAAATTATTTATTCTTCCAAACCAATTTCGTCGCCTTCAAAGTAATCCCCACCCGATACAATGAACTTATGCCAACGTTTTTGCCAGTTGTCGAAACAGTCCTTAAAAGTCATTTTCCGGATTGGTCTTCAATGCTTTCGATTTCGTCAATTCTATTTTATTTCCTCGATGGAGTTGAAACGGTGTCCACGGAGTGGTCTTTTGAGTTTAGGGAACAGCCAGAATAGTCACTCGGTGCCATTACGGTGGTTGCGGAAAGATATGAGTTTTTTGTGTTTTTTTTGCGTTTTTGGAACCAAATTAGATTTGTTCACCAGTTGACGTTGATGGTCGTCCATGGACGCGCTGTTCATCTTCAACGCTTTCTCTCTGCCTTCTTTAAAGTCTTTGTACCACTTGTAAACATTTTTTTGCGACATAGTTTCATCACCAAAGGCTTTCTGTAACACACTGAACGTTTCCGCGGCAGAATATTAATTCCGCAAACAAAATTTAATACAAGTTCTTTGCTCAACAAAATCAGACTGAAAATCGACAAACTAACTTTTGTATGTTTACAAAAACACGAGTAGCTCTCCAACAATTGAATATATTGTCTTGAAACTGTGTATAGATATCAAAGACAGTACTACCAACTTACAAAAAAATAATTGTATGCTTTCATAATACCCGCGAATTTTAAATTTCTAATTCACCTTATTTTTTGGACACAGTAGTGGATCAATGATATGTGGACACTTGAATCGCTGTGAATTTTAGATATTAAATATTAACTAGCTTATCCTTTGAGCCCATCCGCCATGCATCTTGGTTCTCAGAGGGACTAACGCATTTGTGAGTCAGGGAGTAAGAGTCGCGTAAGCACGAAAATATTACTTGCGGTGGTAGTGATGCTGAAGACATTTATGGCCATCGTAATTTCCATAGCCTTGCTTCTTTTGCAGCTGCTAAGAAATACGATCATCGTTGAAATTGAATACACAAAGTTTAGCGATGACGGAGTCAGTTTTATTCCCATAGAGATTCCTACGTAACGGAGAAAGGTTGTCATTTTTCGTTCTATGAATTGACGTCACTTGATCTATTGATTTTAATTGTTCAATAAAGGTTAAACTCCGGAATGTAAAATAGGACTAAGGAATTTAAGGACTTTCAAGGGTTCAGTTGAAAAAAAAAATAATTTTTCTTGAAATATGTGGGGTTATGAAGGACTGATATCAAAGGATTTCCTTTGTCTTGCTTTTGATGCTTTCTCATACTTTAAGTTACCGAGCCTAAAAGCACTTCTGTCTACTTAAGTGGCCAAGAAGAAAATTATAATTTGAATTTAAACCATGTGTTCCCTGAAATAGTAGAAATTACCAACACCATTCAATAAAGTTATATTTTCTTTGTACTCATGCTGAATTTTAGTGATACAATTAATAAATTGTTATCGAATCTCCATTTGCGTGCTGACATCCCCCGAACTTGTAATTATGGAGGTGTCTTAATTTACATTTGTATCTAAATGAGCGTTACGGCGATACTTTCAGTACTTAGTTGGGAGCAGTTAGAGCAAAGAATAAATTAAATTTATTGAAAATACTTCGAAGCGTTGAATTCGATTTAGAAGTTCAGTTAATTATTCGTAGCCGTACATAAGGCGTCCTCACCACGTTTCTAAAGTAATAGAGATAGATTCCCAAGATAACAGATTTAGGGATTCTTTCTTTCCGCGGGAAAAAACGGGAAAGTAACCTCTCGAAAATAGTCAAGAGTATTTCTGGAATCTACATTTCTGTGTCTTTAGGAGTATTATGAACACAAAATTTGGCGTTCTCACCGAGAGGTTAAGAGGTTTGCACGGTATGGCTGTAGTTGTAGAATCTCCTGGAATATCACTCTGAGAAATGAATCACCAACAACAAGTATCTGGAGTTGGCAATCTAAACGAAATAAAATTATGTAACTCGCTTAATGATAAAACGGTGACAAAGTTTACTCGCTCCATGCCATTGGATGAATTCTTGGGACAGGGTAAAGGACTTTTTAATGCAACATAAAGGATCTGGGACCTGATGAATACGAAGTAACCATATTTATGAAATAATATGTCGGTGTTGGTTTCTGTCCCTCTTGTCAATTTTCCTCATTTCCACGGATGAAAAACACTCCACTCGACGAATGAAAATCCTTTCTGTATTCGAAAAGATGATAAGGAGACGAATAACTCTTTATAATTATATTCTGTATGCTTTTCCTTTTCCATTCCAGGGTCACTACCGTCGGGGAGTTGCCCTCTTCGCTTTGGGTCGCTACGAGGATGCCCTGTGTGCCTTCTGCTCCTGCGTCGCACTAGACGGCAACCCGCAGGCACTCCGCTATGAAGTATCTCAGGTGGGTGTGGAAACCAGGTCGGCCTACCACCCCCCTCCCCCCCCCTCACCCGAGGTTTCCTATTTCAGGTGGTGCACGAATGTGGCACCCCTGTTTTTATCAGCTACGGATAGATGAAAATTGCTGTGTAATTTGTAGCAGCGGAAATGATGGGGCGACAGGGCACCCGATCTAAAATTACAAGGTCCCCGGCCCCGGAATCACTATAGAGAATTATAATGTGCACTTTTTCTGGTGATATCTCTCTCTTCTTGGCAGAGAAAA
Organism: Rhinocypha anisoptera; assembly: GCA_011762765.2. Classification (NCBI taxonomy): domain Eukaryota; kingdom Metazoa; phylum Arthropoda; class Insecta; order Odonata; family Chlorocyphidae; genus Rhinocypha; species Rhinocypha anisoptera. The sequence continues at coordinate 4,609 of WURS02372508.1, forward strand.
AAAAATTTATTTGAGTGGATATTACATGGCTAGGTTTGTTTTGTATCATAGGTGTTCTACACTTAGGTGGGTCTACCCTGGGTGCTATTAACCATTACGAAAAGGAGTAAATTAACTAACAATGTAATTCACACGTGAATTTTTATCGAACACGGCTATGGTTTCTTAGCAAGCCTACATCATCAGGTCACAGATTACGTAGTTTTGTTACCAAAGTTGGTCCATTTAGCTGCCACTAATATGGTGGTCTTCCGCAAAGATTTTCCTGCGAAAAGTGCCATTAGGAAAAAATTAACCCTCTCTCCCTTGTTTCTCTTTCTCTTTCTTGAAATTCCCTACATTCGCTGCTGAAGTTTAAGTTAGGCGTAACATTATACAGCTCTAAGGTCGGCTTCACGTCATCCAAAATGCTTCTCCTTTTCCTCCCTCTGCCTCGCTTATCTAACATTCCGTCTTCTTGCGCAATCTTCAACATTTCGTTTCCCCTTAATACGTAGTTCTCCCTTCAATATTTTCCCTCTTCTTTTGATTTTTCCCAGCAGCCTTCTTTCCTCCCCTGCCGTGCCCATTACTTCTTCACTTGTTTTCCTCTCCGTGCACTTTAATTTTTTTCCATCATACACATCCACGTGTCGGAAGAATCCAATCTACGTTCATCTTCTTTTTCTCGGCGACCAAGTTTCTGATCCGTATAATGCCTGCTCTCCATAGAAAGCTTTCAATAATATCTTCTTCAACCTATTTTTCCTTGAGTACCCCATCCCTCTTTATCGCTTTAGTATAAATAATATTAATAATTTTATTGAAAGTAAGGGAAATGAAAAGGTGTCGGGATTGGTAGGGGTGGATAGAAAGTTCTTAGGAGTAATACGCAGAAGGCAGGAAGAGTGGATGGTAGAGATTTAAGGAGATATGACGAAAGTCAGGAATCACGAAGAAAAAAAGTGGAGTATTATTCATTTAACGATATATCTAAACAAGTTGTTCGGAAATTACTTGTCGCCCAACAGTTACTTGTCCTTTTCCATCAGAAACTTTCCTATGACTGATAAAATCCCCATGAAAATATATTTATAAAATGTGGTGCCCCCCTGGAGAAACTCGAATGTTGCTGCTCCAGTCCTGCAATATATCCATGAACGATGCAGAAGTCTTTGCCTTAATTATTTGACTCTCCGGGGTGTCATAACGACGCAATTTAATACTCATTGTTTTCGGAATTATTTTTTTAGTGTTCCTGATATTTTTTTCATTTAATCATGTGATTATCACATTACATTTGATGGGATATTCTGCCTTGGTTCTAACATGGTTGAAAATTTTACGCATTGATGCGAAAAACGAGCTCTATTTTATGCTAATTCTCTGATCTGCTGATGTGCCAAGTCTAAAAATTAAGCTCTAAAAATCACCGAGAATTTATTGCAGTAGCTGTTGCGTTGCTTTACTGACGTCATACGTATATTAGCATCTCACAGCTTTGCTATATCCGAGCGGAATCATTTAATTTACGAGTGGGCTTTTTTGTCTCTGCGTACCTTGGCAAATCGTCAATTGAATGTTGTGACTTGAATTAAAACAAAGGAGTAACATGAAATTTCTCTTCAACTCGGAAAAATTGGTAGTGGCGTTACAAATAATAGTATGTATGTATTTACAAGATAATGGGGATAATACTTTAGAGAAAATAATTTCACTTTTCAAATGAGAAAACGCTTTTATAACGAAAAACTGAATTACAGCTGACTAAAGTTTTGGAATGTTAAGGGGTAACGTTTGGAATGTTTAATAAAGTTTATCGAATGCTGTGTAAAATTTGTCAAATCTCTGTGAAATTTTAAAGAATTAAGTTATGTGGATAGAGAAATATTATTCATTATTTTTGTATATTTGGAATCTTCGGTAGACCAGTGAGGAGAGCTCTTGTCTACTGAAAGGACCCAGGTTCAAGGACCGGTGATGGCTCTGGACACGTCCAGCTTAACGCAGGCTAAGTGATTTTCTAGGTACCAGATCTTCCGAAACCAGAGGCGGTACAGAGAGGAAAGAAACTGCCCTTCCCCCACGTTGATGTTGAATTTTTACACGCCGTTGGGTAGTAGAAGAGCTTTTACCCTCACCCAACCAATCAACCTTAGTGCCTATTACTGCGGTACAGCCGCCGTTGGGCTTTATTTGGTGAGCTCCTCGCCTAATAAACCAAATTTCAGGTTGAATAGTGGTGGTTTTGTTTTGGAAGAATTTTAACAAAAAATGTTGCTAAAAATTCAAGCTTTTCTTTTAAACATCTAAGTATTTTTTTATTTTCCTAAATCTACTCTGTGAAAATAAATGACTACGGCTGCACCTTGGAGGCCGATTCCTCAAAACAGTTCTAAGACTCTTTCGAAGGGAGAACTAAGTAGACGCAGCTACGTACTTCTCCCAAAGTCGATCATTTCTGAATCGACCAAGTAATATTCAGGACTAATGACTTTAGAAAGTTTATCACGATTTCGTGAGCATTACTACACATGTCTATTATTATTATACATTACTACTCACAAACACACACACTCCTGAGTATTGCCAGAAAACTTAAGTCCCCTTTTTATTCCGTAAACGTCTTTAGACTAATGCTCTTCGTGACTAGAAGGATTCCCCATTCTATTTCCTTATTCCCTTAGCGTTAAACTGTTTTTCAAACAAAGTAGATTTTATTTGAATTTTGTCCTAGTTCTTTCTCCGACGGCTCCCAAATATTTGCCGCATGCAGCAATACAGCCTGACTAATTTGAAACAACATCCGTCCATTATCTGTTCTTAATGGGTGCTTAATACACTCTGTTCAACGTACACCTAGAGAAGAAAGAAAATAAGTAAGTGTTAAAAAGCACGAAGGAAGAGGCGAGGTTGTTGGGGAAAATTCAAGTAATTCAAGCAAAGACGGTAGTTGTCTGAGTTTATAGGGTGCGGGAAGAGTGTTAATGTAAGGGAGAATGTTAGGCAAGCGGGGCAAAGGAATAGAGAATGCGGAGAGGATACACAGACTTAAAAATTCTGACAAGAAAGGCGAAGGCAATAAAGGATGTGTGTGTCTTTCAAAGGTGTACATTTGGTACAGATTTTCACCGGTACGAGAACGCCCTGTTTTGTGGAAAATAGTCTTCCCTTACATCATAGGAAGAAAGAACGCCATTCACCGTCGTCACTTTCTCACGCAACTGATAATGTGTTAAAGGACACTGACCTTCATTGTCCAAGGCAATATAACGTACCGGCCAGGCGATCTAAAGTTCGCGGGTTCGAATTCAGGACATGGATGTTATTTTTTTCTTCATGAGTCAGTTACTTTGGGATGATTTTGGCATGAGTCAGTTGATGCCTTACCAGTCATGGCGTATAAATTCGGTAAGTTCTACTGTTAGTAAGAATGCATTTCTCCGCCATACCCGTTGAAATTTTTCACAAGATTTTCAAACAAAAGTAGATTTTATAGATTTTCTGCAGATCTATTTTGTTCCGATCGAAAATATTTAACGCTCATTCCAATGTGAAGGCATGTTCTGAAACCGAAGATATATGAAGAATCTACCCAGGCAATCAACTTTCGCTTCGATACGGCAATAAATGCTGGGGAAAAAGTTTTTATTTCTTTCATTAAATTCCTCGCATATTGCTTAATGAATGGGATATTTTAATAGCGTGAAAAGTTTAGTGACTCAGTATTTCTTCAGATAGGAAATGCTTCAAATCCCCATTAATTTGGCATCCAGATACTGAAGGGATAAAAGGCATGGGGGTTCTACTCAAGGAGGTGGAGAAACCAAATTTTAGGGGGAAGAATGATCTCCAAAATAAAATAAAATGCTCGTCTCAAAGGACAAATGTTAAACATTTCTCATACATAAACAGAAAAATCGCAGATTGAATACCTGATATTTGCAGAATTATTTGAGCCCTTTCCTAAAAATGTAAACACATTTAAGAATAGATTTAAAAATATCTAATATAGCAATTTCTTTGCACAAGCTCATCATTAATTTCTTATGTTGCCTACCATTCTTGTTTATATTTTATTGTCGGACCTTCAAAGGGTATTACAAGTGATTTGTATGTAAATTTTCTTATGTTACCACCTTGAAAAAGTGCTGACTTGTAACTTGTGGATTAATAATAATAATCCCTGTTAGAGTCTACATTTCTTTCCCACTTTTTTACTTAAATTTCTCCTTGCCTTGAAGAAATTCTATTAGTTATTTATTTACTCCCATCTTTCCTTATGTCCTTCCAGATAGTAGAATGAACGTTATCGAATAAATCTGTCCAGTTTTATTATTTGCTCCGTTATCTGCAGCACAACTTTGCCTCTTTCTGTGTCTTCGTCGTCGGTGATTCCTAATAATTGTATTTTATTTCCGTAGCTCAGCACTTTCATTACGTACAACTTCTTTTTGGTTTGGTTTTAGGGTCCATCGACGGCTATTGTCATTTAGCACGTACAACTTTTCTCTTCTTGTTATTATATCACCCACTCTACGTCATAGTGGAATTGGTTGCTTCATACTTGTCTTAAACGTTTTCATTTTTTCCATGATTGTGTTTCCAGCCGTTGGCAGATTTTTCTTTTAGAGGAATAGTTCATTTACTTGGAATATTCTCCTCATTGCAGCTTTCTTACATCATCCGATATTAGTGATTCTTCTTATACACTAAAATAATTTCACTCTTCCTATTTTCTACCGTCCATTTTTTTCCAATTATTGTTTTCTTTAAATCAATTTTCTCCTCATATTGGTTTGAAATGTTTCTGTCGGTGATAGCTTCCGAGTCTGATATTTCTTTAACGCTCGGAGCCAGTTATTTGGTCATTAAAAAATTGACCTGCTATATATTTCGCCAATTACGAAGAAACTCGGTTTGAATTGCATTCCACTTTTAGTTTCAAAATGAAGATAATGATAAATTTCTCATTCATGTCATATGCTTTTCTATGTTTCTTTTTTTGCTGTGATACAGCAGCCACATTTGAAATACTGCAAACTTCTTTTCACACAAACTCTTTAGTACAAACTCAGTTGACATACAAAACTCTTTCCCGTTCTTATTTATCCTAGGAATGTATATATAAGCCAGCCTACATTGCCAAATTACCTCCGTAAATCGTCTAATCATGTAACTGTTATTCCTTAATAGAATATCTCCTTTTACGAATGTCTGCAATTGATCCACAAGGACATCTGCTTGTCAAATTGGTATTTGCCTATAAAATCATTTGCCTCTACCCTTCCGTAATTAATTACCTTTCAGAGTAACAAGTAACAGTTGGTCACGTAATATTGATGCTATTTTCTAAGTATTTTTCATCAAAATATGTTCACCAGTGATCTTTTACTGATGTACTCTGTGATTATCTAATTTGACGACAGTTCTGAAAGTGTATTTTCCTACTGATTGCCCACTGCCAGGCGATCAATATTGGGTGAATAATTCAGTCAACTTCGCTCATCCTTCATTTGGGCAGTTCGGCTCATGTTTTTCTGCTATCATTTTTTTATGTTCTTCGTCGCCTCTGTTATTCCCTCGTATAAATACACCAATTTACTATACGTATTCCGATGTAAGCACGTATAAATACACCACCTCTCTGTCCCCAGTATTTTATCGTATCCAAAGCGACATATTCGTTTCTTCTCATTTTGGAACTCTTCTGAAACATGATTCTGTTATAATTCAGTTCATCATTAATATTTCATTCCATAGATTGGTTGTTTGCAACCTTTTATCATTACCTATCTAGTGCCAATTCTCGCTCATAATTCGGTTATTCAATTATATCTTGAGTTTCAACTCTTGGGTCCATTACCTATTTTGAGTAGTCTTTTCTCAGAAAGTCTTCCTTGGACCATTTCATTTCAACTATTCAAAAGGTTATCTTTCGTGTATGTGATTTCCAATTATCTATAGCTTTTCAGTTGTCAGCAAGTATTGCGAATACTGGCGTATTTCCCGCCTGAGATTCCATTTCGCGGTCTTGTTCATCCCTGAAATATTTCATGTGGGAGAGTTCCCTTCTGCTACTGTCGTTGGTGTGCGCTGTCAAATCAATGGGAACTGAAAATAATGAACTGGTGCTCTTCGGGCTTATAATACGAGCCACTTCGGGTCAGCAATTCGTATGGCGGTTCCCCGTTGACTTCCTCATCTCAGTCATTAGAGTAATTTGCACCACACCCACACTCGCATTGGAATCTGTGTTGCTTTACTGTTCATTGTGTTCCCCACCGACTTCACTTACGTAAGTGGGTCGCTGACCTCTTCTTCGGGTTATTGACAGCTAATTGGTCGGCGGCGGTGTTCGTTCGGAAGTCAGAAACTTTCCCAGGATTTTAAGATCAACCTGCCCACTGATAGCCTGATAACGGTCATAACTGTCGACTTCATCTCATTCGCGGAATTGATTCGCCTATTTTGCAGCATGTTACCGTGCCTAGAAGTCGACCCACCGCACGGGATGTTGTGGTCGTACTAGGTATCGTATTCCCCGGTTCATCGGGCGCATTCTTTTCGCCCGAAAGTTTGATCTAAAATCGGCCTGCGTCTTTTGGCCCGTAGATGAGCCCTTTATAAGATGTCAGGTAATAATACCCGAATTGAAGTATTTTATTTGAAGGCAAAGAAATTATTTCATCCTTTAACAGATATTTTGCAGCTCATCCAAAACTTACATGTAGATTACCTAGTCAGTCAATCTTTTACCATCCCTGTTCTACGATGAATAAAAGCTGAATGTATGAACCACATTTTATTCTTACAAATATGTCACAGTTCCAATAGTAATTTATTTTTGCTTCTATCTTCACTCGTATCATTTTAAAGTAGTTTCATTTAACCGCAATATAAGGCCTGAAAGAAAATCGCGCAAACTAGCCTTAGTTCATTAGCTGTGGTACCACAGCACCGCACGGAAACTCTTTATTGCCCTACTGACATCACAGCTACTCTGGTGCAGGCCAGACTCGTTTCTTTTCCGAATGAAGCCTTCTATATAGTCTCTGCGTGCACACATTCGGTTCGACACAGTTTCATAAGATTGATTGTATTAAATCAGTGAACGAATGTTAAATTTATTTTCAAGCTTGCAAAAAATAGTTGGAAATGTAATTTGTTTTGCAAGTGTTAAGACGTTACTATGCGAATGTCAAAGGCTGAAGAATGTTCCGAAGAAAACGGTTTACGAATAGGCGAAACGCATTTCTGAGAGAAGAATAGTTTTATCTCTCTAGGAGAAGTCACTGTGACCACCATTAAGTAAAATTCGAGTAATAGATATTGAAACTATATTGAAGCCATCGAACAAAAATTTTAAACCAAATGTAAGATGAATGGAAAAACAAACTTTCGAAAACTTGTCACATATGCTACTACATTGGTGATGCAGGATTATTTACCGGGAAACATCGCTTTGTTGTCGTAATTCTCATTCCACCCTATTTTCGGATTTACCATGTGTGTGTGCCCTTTCTTTTCCCTAAAGTTAAACACCGAAAGGGGACTTTTTAATGTGGAATTGCAGTGTGTTTTCTCAAACCTTTCACATCAAAAGGGATGTATTCGAAGACTTTGATGACATTGCACTAATATGACAGAAACCCTAGAGCCCAAACAAAAAATAGTTCCAAAGCAATTTTGAATGGAGGGCAAGACCATGGCTGCTTCGTGCAGCCGTCCAAGGAGATCACTTTGTAAGGGGTCACAGTAGTATTATGCACTGATGGTAGCATAATTTTTTTGCGGTGAGTTCGCGAACTTTATTATCCGATCACTTTCAAGTCCATTCTTACAATTTTTCTGATGTGCTGATTGAGGTCAGGTTATCGGTCGTAACAACTGATGTGACAAATATTTATTCCATTTATATAACCCTCTCCAATCGCTCTCTGAATCTTATCAGGAACGCACTGAGACGAGATGTTGGACTCGTAATATTTTCTTGGAGGCTTCGTCCGCGTTTAAGCAAATTGTTGCCTAACGTATTATCTTATTTTCTTTCCCATTCCAAGTAGAACTATGGACGTAGGAGTCCTTTCTCACTAGAAGCAGATAGCTCTTCCCGCCCTGTGGTGTCATGGGACTTTATGAAAAGCATTGAATCCACGTGAATACTCCCCTGCCACTTCTTCCAGGGTGAATCATCCCCACCCAGTCCCCTGCCATTTAAGTACATACTAATATTTGTAGTATTTTGTGGTTCATTGCTGCGCCAGCCCTGTCGCCCTCCCGAATTAGCGGAGGGACAAGGCTCCACTGTTTCTTCCATTTTTTCGTAATTGTTGATTAAAGGAAGCAACTTTAATAGGGAATAATTTGCTTAGCGAGAGAAATTTTCTTTTCCGAATTACCATGCAAACAAAAAAACCCGGAAACTGTCACGTCTGCCTATCAAGAACTGTAACAACCCCACATTTAACAATGGATTATAAAGAGTTTTACTATGACTGTGAATTTTACGAGAAGAGACCGGGTCATTAAATTTATCAGTTTGGGTTTTCATCGTTCTTATTTGTTTGTTTGTTTTAAAGTGCCCTGACTGTATGCAGTCCTTACTCTTGATGAATGAAGTAATCTGGAGTGTCCTTTCAAGTATCTTTCTATGCAAAGTAAGTCTTCACAGCTTGCTGGTTGAGTTCCCCAACCTGTAGTAGTAGTATTTATGTTTATAAGGTGCGTCAACAGCCACGATTATTTGGCACCTCTTCAAATCGAAGAAAAATCCATTTAGACAAACATAACGTCCATGCCCAAGGCGGGACTCGGACCTGGGACCTTCGGGTTCGACCTTTGCCTCCTCCGAACGCGCTACTACCCCCAGGCTAATCCGACCGGCTCCCAAACCAGTCCCTTTTGTAATAGCCTAATTGCATTGAACGTTACATGGTATTGCGATCTACTTTCCAGCGCGAAAAATGTAATCATTTTCTAAAAGCAGTGGGTTTGAAATATTTTATTTTTTGTTTATTCATAATTCACGACGATAATAGCGTTTGTTCACTATTATGTCCACCTTCGGAATACATAATGGGAGACCCTCTTGAAATTTGTCCCTTATCGTAAGCACTGCAGTTTGATGTCTGACGGTTGCCCGGTGTAGTTTGGATGCGAGAACTATCCGTGAGTATTTAATGAGTGCTGCCACCCTCTCCCATTGCATCATCCGCTATCGATCTGCCCCTCCCCATATTATTAATTAAGGAAGCAAAATATCAATAAAAATATGATTGATTCCAAATCACTATTAGTCATTGAAGTTAATTGTCTTAGATTCGTTAATAATAAAAGATAATAAAATTATATCCAACGTATAATAAGTTTTTAACACATTGCCTTCCAAAGAAAAAAATAATAATCTTCTCCGTTGGACAAGGGTGTAAAATAGTAAATAATACTCTCATGGGTAAAGAAAACAGCTTTAATTCATGTATATTTTAACATAAATGTATTACGACTTCCTTTCACGGTATATCAGAGTTGCTGATGTGTCATGACCCTCAAATTTCCTTGGAAATCATTCTGATATGAGGAGACACTTGGATCTCACGGGCAGAGAAAGATTTTTTTCCGACGATCACTGGTGACCATCACAAAAACCAAAGAGTTAAACATTTACTGAATTTGACTGTTTGATCGAGAATCAATGCCGTTTCATTTCAGGAGAGAATAAGTCCTTGTTATTTCGGTACATAACTGGAGCAACTATGTCGCATGGTGTTTGTTGAGAATGACTACGGAAATAACTTTGTACCTCCAAAGCGGGATTTACGTCGCAGGCTTACCACATCCGGGAGAACATTACAGGCATTTAATCAATGATAAACCAGATTGAAAGATCATACAGAAGCATAAGACTTTTGAAAGAGCTCTTTAAATTTGAGGTGCATGAAAGCAAAACTTCTGATTAGAATTGTTTGAGTTAGAAAATTATTTTAATCATGACCACAAGAAATTATTAGAGCCTGAATTCTAGGTATTCGATGGTCTCCTTAAATGCGATATCTAAGCTTAGTTGTTAAGAAGTATAGGCAAGCTTTTAATTGACATACTCAAAGAGGAAGTGGCTTACAGAGATAAAAATGAGAGAACTTCCTGGTTACACTGCGGTTTTAATTAACCACAAGAGCGGGAATACCGTTTTTGCTATAAATTTCCTGTCTTCATTGTACTATAGGGTAAGTGAACTTTGCTTCAAAACTACTGTTACTTGTGCTTAACAGTTAGTGGCCTCGTTCAAAATTACCTTTGTCTTTGTGAGGAAAATTTGTGAATTATTATTTGCCGATATAATATGAAAAGATTTCCAATGAAATTAAAGCAAAATTTTCTTAGTTTTATTTTATCAACAATCATTTGCCTATAATACGCACTGGAGGAGTGTCTGGCAATTAATTATCTGCATTAGAAACTCATACACATGATTTCTAAACGCAGGTAACACAAATACTAATTGAATGAATGTTAAAATAGAGTTGCTCAAAAATAACTATAATAATAGACGTTTAATTGACATTATTGAAATTTATGAATATTTAATTTTAAACGGTTATTTACGAAAATAAATGCGACGACATCCCAGAAAAAGTATGCATCCATATTTCCGTTTACCGTCATGGAAATACCACTGAACTTGGTATCTTGAGTCCTCGGTTCAAAATCAATGCTGCAATTTGCATAGTACTGCTCAGAATTTTAACAGCTGGCAATGAATCCTAATATATCTCGTAATCGGTTGTTAATTTCTTTTTATCTTAAGATAACGCCTTTCAGAGCCACCTAATCATTTGCTACTCCCTTATAGGTGGGTTCTAATATCCACCAATCAGCAAATACTATAATTCAAATACTCCGAAGTAATTATTCCTATATTTTTCAAATTTATTAATGAACACCCTTTTCACCAGCTGTTCTCGCCCACCTGAGTGTTTGAATTTTTTCATTTTTCCTAATTCTAACATCAGTAGTACTGTTGAAAAAATATCACGCCATTTACAATTTACCCATACGATATACCAGAAGAGACCCGTAGGAACTAATATTAAGTAACATTATTAAATAACAATACATGTAGTAACAATATTAGCCACACATGTACATGGGTTATTTAAAAGTCATATTTAATTCAGAAAAAAATAATTTACATCCGACATCATTACTAAATCCTCTTCAAGTAGGGTAGCGTGTTTTCGGTTGCGTCACATGTTAGAAAGGCTGGCTATTGTAAGGGGAAACTATATAAAAAGGGAATAAATTATAAACCCAAGGTTGACCCCGACTAATCTTCCCATAACTCCTTTAACCGACTTCCATAAACTTCTAGACCGATATGTACGTACGATAAATGAATTGGAGATAAAAAATATTGCAGCTATTTTTTGCGGAGAGAAAAATCTTCCTTCAAAAATTAAGTAAAAACATGTAACTTTTTGCGACGAATAGCGTACGAGAAAATACAGAGTGAGAGAATTTCGACGTTAAGGATCCGATTCTGTGAACGCGAGCTATTAATGATCCCCCGAAACACGGATGCGAGCCGCATGTGAGATGCGAATAAATTCGAATGCTGAAGATGACCGTATGCAGTAAATCCTGGTTAAAACGAATCGCAAGGGACCGGGAAATGAGTTTGCATTAACCGATATCGAGGAAACAAATACGAGTGGGTTTGATATTAATTTGTCGTTTATTATAGTACGCATTTATTGGAAGTCACTCTCTTTACATTCCATTTCTCAAAGAAAGAAAAATATTCAATTTGTTAAGTTCGTAAACAATCAATAGCATTATTTTTGGCGGAACTACAAAGGTCAAACATTAAACATTTAAAATTAAAGTGCATTGTCTCTAAGCTTAAAAGAATAGTAAATATTCTTTTTTTTAAACATTGAAAGGTGAAGTGTCTAAAATGTATTTGGAATGTTTGATGTGGCCACGTAATTTCGTAAACCTTGGCCCTAGACGTTTTTACATTGGCTAACCATTCACCTGGACTTTTTTCTTCAACTTTATCTGCTTCCCCAGACGTAACATGGCGTTTTTTGAATCACCATTGTCAACCGATGTAACACCTTTGTCACAGTCTTTGAAATCAGATAGGAATGAACGCTATAGAGTCAGGTGAGATATGGTGGAAACGCTCCACATTCAAATAAACGAGAACATTTTGCAATTTCCACAAAAAAAAACTTCTTCTCTATTCACAACAAGTGTAGTGCACCGACATATGCAGTGAACGAAGAAGTTTTTTTTTGTGGAGATCGCAAATTGTCCTCGTTTACCTGATCGGGTAGGGATAGTTTTAAGTGCATTGAGCAAGAAAACCAAGAAGCCGAGGAAGAAATTATTTTGAAACCGAAATTCTGCGCCAAGCGAGTAAAACTCCGTCACACCGCATGTATTCGTGCCGGGACGCGTCAATATGAGATTCGGTTTAAGCGAGTTCGTGTTGACGAGGATTCACCGTACTCGATCGAAAATAAAGACCGCACATGCAAACCCACACAAGATTCACGTGCGCAAGCAAGCACGCAATGCATCCACCGACAAACATTCTCAATCAGGTGGAAGGATTGGCTCCGGGAACAATAGCGAAAACTCGACCCCCAAAGTGGGGTGCCACCCGACTGTTATTCCAAGTCTCGCGGTGAGAGGTTTCATCCACGGTCATTGGCTCCCGCGCCGATGCAAATAGGTTAAACTAAATTTTTCTAATATATTTTGGGAATTTTCAGCTGAGATATTTTTAAATAAATCATGCCTGTAGAGGTGA
>WURS02372727.1:0-17404 GCA_011762765.2 Rhinocypha anisoptera
CGCCTCGGGGCGGGAGGTCGGTGTCGCGGGGGGCGGGCGGGGGGGGGTCGGGGGGGGGTGGGCCCGGGGGCGGGGAGTCGGGGCCGGCGGGGGGGGTGGGGAGGAAGCGTCCATCATCCACTTGTCACGTGCCACATCGGACGATTGAATCTCGTGTGAAAGTGCGTTATCTTCGGCGACCATTCGCATCCCCCGACAAGTCGGCCCACGCCGGTCGCGACTATTGTCCACGTACTCGGCCCGGCGGGGCGGGGGACAAATCAATGAGAATGCCCTACAGAAGGCACGCACGTACACGACCTGAACATTCTTTCATCCTTATCTCCCCACGTCACCGACAACGAGAGAGGGCCGGGAAAATGTTCTCGTAAAACATCGACGAGTGCCGGTGGGGGGTGCGGTTGGCCGTTCGTTATGCATCGACTTGGTTCGATGCGTAACGAACGACCAATAACGACTCGATTACGGAAAGTTCCTCAATCTGGGGTTTTGGAAAGCTATGTTGCGTTCGTTTTCGGGGGAAAAGAATGATGGGTCGTCCTGAACGCAATGTCTTCAATTTATTTGGTAACTGAAAACGAGATAAACTAATCTTTGGACTGCAAACATAGTCAGATTAACAATAAAAGAGACCGAGCACCGTCCCTACCGGTTGTGGCTAATTTATTTGATTATAATTCACTCATTTCTGAAACTAGCCTTGGGATATGTAACTCCTAGATCTGTCGAAAGAGAATTATAGGAAAACTGATGGAACATATAGTAGTATTTTTGTTTATGGGGTGCTTCGACGGCTATGGTCATTTCTCACCTCTTCAACTCATAGAAAAAACCCATCTGCACAAACACAATATCCACGCCCTGGGCGGGATTCGAACCCGCGACCTTAGGGTTAGCCGGCGAGCACGCTACCCACCAGGCTAACCCGGTCGGCATGGAACATATAGTAAGGCACGGAAGTATGTAGTGCGGAGAGAGAATAGGGTTTTTAAATAGGATGGTGACAGGAAGTATGCCAAGCTGAAGAGGGATTTATGTGGAGACCGGGCTTCGTAGTTATAATTTGGTGTTCATCAAAAATCTACCATAACTGGTAGCTCACTATTCACTACATATTGAAAATGACAGTAGCACAAACCACGAGCACGAACGAGTTATGTACCACGCTTTTTGACACGCGAAATTTTTTTTTCAAAATGGTCACCACCGTACCTTATCATTTTCTCAAGCAATTCAATAGAACTAAAACGTCAGAAATAGGAGGTATCAATTCCAGAAATATTTTCTTATTACGTGAAAGGACAAAAAGTGAATCCTTGTGAACAAAATTCAGTGATAAAGATCCACTGTATGAAATCGAGAAAAAAATAAAGGACGCAAAGATATGATGGACTTAAACTCTATTTTGGGGATACATTTGGTTACTTAGATTCGCTTAGATTCACTGATTTACTTAGATTCCTCCAATGTTAGGAGAAACCATAGAGAATTGACCAAGCCACAGAAATTACCGACCCGCAGTGAGTATCGTTCCCTGCTTTTTCGCATGGCCAGTTCGTTCATTCTACTCCGAAGTTTCGATTGCAGACTTATTCCCGTTCTTCAGGTGTGAACCATTATGCATGGTACCTGAATCCTTGAAGGTGATAACACAATAGTTCAGTATCATCTAATTCATTATTCTATTCAGTATCAGTATTATATTGTTACATATTCGTCTATTTTAAAATACGTAATGAGTCCATTAGGTTTTTAATCTTTTCTGAAAATAATGCCAAAACTTTCAAATTTATAATGTGAAATAATCGAGGTTCCCCTGCACTGAAATAACGCGAAATTCTACCTTTTAACTCATAAAGTTCATGGTAAAACTTCTGGAACCTTTTATTATCAAAACGTTATTAGTATATTCCTTATTAAATAAAAAATGCATCAATTTTCCATAATTTTGATTCCGTTCAAAATAAGATTAAGAATTTCGTAATACAGATGCAATATCGTCTCTTGGAGAATATGTGACATGAGTTGGATCTGGACATTTTCGGAATGTCCATGATGCGTCCTTGGTATTTCTTAAACTGGGTTAACCGTTTTGTAAAATTTTAGTCAATATTTTCCACAGAATAATTACACAAATTCAAATTGCAAATTTTTGTAAATTTTCAACAAATATTGTCCTTCTTGGCATCACGCAAATTGGAATGTTTTTTTCTACTCTCCACCAGTGCGATAAGTGTGATATTTTTCCCTCTAGTCTTTCAAAAATAACTGATGTTTCAAAGTCGCTGATATTTCTGAGGGTTGCTCCGAGATTATTACGCTTCCAACAGGGGAAGCAAGTCTTATTCCTTCTTTCCCCTTCGCCGTTCCTTTTTCTCAGGTGGATGCCGGGCGTGAAAGGGAGGCGGTAGCTTCTCATTCGTGACTGATGGACCTCAAAAAAAGACCCCATGGACGTAAAAGCCTAGGGGATTCAGCTGACGGGGGATAGACTGCAAGGGATGGTGAACTCCTCCTCTCGGGCTCTAGATCCAAGGGATCTCTTTGACTTATCAAAGTAAAAGGGTTCGGGGAAAATCCCTCAATTTCCAGGAGAATTCATGCTTGGGAAAGGTCTCCCGTTAAGTAATTCCTAGGCAGATAGAAGTGTTCCCCGCACATTTCTTCTCTGTGTTGGGAAGAACCCATTCATGTTCCTCAGATTACCCACCGCAATTTGTCCATGTATGCGACACGTCTGTGAACTACGTCCCAAGACCGACAGCCGAGGTCTTGTCCCAGCGTTAATAATACTCGAGGTATTCTTCTGCAGTACGATACGACACATCCATCCTTAAGACGGATTAAAAACCGGCCACTGGGGGGCTCAGTCTAGAAGCACGTCAACCAGTGAACAAAATGCAAGTTTACTTTTACTTTGGAAAATAATTTGGAGCAGTTGGAGGTTTATTTGAACCAATTATAATGTGGTCGTAATATAGACGAATGCCAGAAATAAACAAGATCAACCAAGAAAACAATATTTCTAAAGCTTCCAATTGGCGTGCCCTATATTCGGTTTCGTCAAAATTGTTCACATAAAATGTAATATGGAAGTGCATTAAGTAATATTTTGACGTAATAATGTGAAAAATAACCAAAAAGCATTTTCTTATCTTATTGATTCTGTGCTGTAAGACTGGAAGAATTATTAATATGAACCATTAAGAAGAATTATAAAAATTGATTGCGCAACAAAGATATAAGTAAAAACAGAAGAGGAAGAGACTTCATTCTTTTGGTCAAAAGAGAACAAATTAAAGGATATATTTTGTTACAGATTCAAATAGTTAAGGTTTATTAAGGGACAGTCTCACATTTTGAGAATCTCGCGAGTTAATGAATTTACTTGGGAACTTTACTTATTAGGAAAATTGCCACTGGCAGGTGGGAGTTTGGCTTTGTGGCGAAACATTGCAGCAATGTGTTGAGATCCCAAATATGAAACCAAAGATAATTGGAAATCATTTATTGTCAGTGAACAGCGGTCACGCTTGACGAAAATACCTCTTTTAAAAACTTCAGGATAATTATAGGCATATCGGCAATCAAGACTCTCTCTTCCCAAATCGAAATTTAAGAACTGTATGCAATAGTATGATACCTCTAAAAAAAGTAAATCCTAATGATCAATTAGGTAAGTTATAGGAAAAGGTTAAACCACGTTGTTTCTTACAATTCACCTTATGTGAGATACGTGCTCAGAGTAATTTAATTATGATCCAGAAAAATTATTTTTCTACTGGAAATTCATATTTTCCATATAAACCTTTTTATATGATTTTCCTATCCTAGTTACGCAGAAAATGGCATTATAACAACGTGACACGTGGCAGGAACCTACTACAAATGTTGTCCTTTACTGACCACCAGTGATGGCGTGGAAGCTGAGTGAGTAGATTTGGTTACTAACCTCTGTATGTGACGAGACGTTTGGGAATGCCAGATAACCGAAAAGTAGGTGGTTTTCTCAATAGCTCCAAACATTAAAGAGTGAAATTTGGTTATCTTGTATATATAATGTTTGTAAGGCACGTTTTCATTTCCAAACTTGTTGTTCTGAAGCAAATTTTTTTAGCTGCACAGTACAGTACAAGATTCATATGTACTAAAATGGAACATACACAGTAGCAAACATGTTTTCAGGAAGACCCCAAAGATGTTTGTCATTGAAAAATACTTCACAACACTCAAACCCTCTGCTAACAGCAAAAATAAACGGTATCGATCATGTCTGGTAGAGCCCCCGACACTCCGTAAATATAGCGAGCGAAAAGGACATATCCCCTTTAAGGGGGTATCAGACCCATCAAGTCCATCTAACAAGCCATCGCACATCAAAGACTGTGTTTGAAAGCAACTTTTGCAGGGGCATTAGCTGTTGTACGTCGGAGTCTGCATTTTAATCGGAGTCTGCATTTTAACTTTTACTCCACTTTACCTCTGGCAAACACTAAGGGAGAAATCTTACGAACATAACATACTAATATTCTTTTAGCAAATTCAGCAGCTGGAAAATAGTTCTTTCTCGGACAGCATCCACTTTAAAATATAAATGGCCACAATCCCGCCACTACCGGAGTCTTTATCTGTCGAAGTATCCTTCCCATTTGAATCCGAAAAATGAAAATTTAGTCCGGGTCTTTCCAAACTTTCGCTTCGGAATGCGGATTAAATTTATATTTATATATATATACTCTCGTTGGTCACTTTCAACCAGAAAAAGCCGCTCATGGGCAGCTGGTCTCGTGGACAGCGACTTCACACACTGTGGATTTTATTCCGAGGGCCATGCCCAACGGACGCTAAACGGCATCGGATTGCCGTGGTGGTTAATGTGCTTGCATGCAGAGTGAAAGGCCTATAGGTGGAAGCGTTTCGACGGTGCACATTCGGATCTGCGTTTGCCGCAGCTGTGAGTGGGAGCGCAATGCATGGCGATTGTGTGGACGCGCGAATCAAAGACACCCCCCCGCGCTTTGCACCGAGAGTAATCCAATGCGGGACACTGGTCTCCGTCGCAAAGCCCCGGATGGTCACAATCACCGCTCTTTTAAATATGAAATCAGCACAAGCCGACCGACCGGTTTAGCCGTCACCGACAACGATGCGGTATGGACGACATAAAAATAGGTGCGGGTTTTAAAACAATGTATACCAGTCTATAAATAATATTAAATTTTCAGTACGAAACACTTGCACACCTACAAAATATTCAAACAAGTAAAAAACATTCGGTATCATAAAAAGATTAATATGATGGGTGAACAATGACAAATTACATTTGATTAATATGCTTACAAGGTAACTACATCATATATACACCAAGTATCCAGTCTCAATCGTATCTCAATATGATAACGTTTCGAGTTTTTTCGATAGAACACGCGGGGATTGTGGAGGGTCGAAGTACACACAACATCTAACATCGGGAGTTTTAAAATCTTGGGTCGGAGTTAAAAATTCAAAAAGTTGAAATGAAAAAGGTAAATAAGTTAATCAGAATTTTGTTTATGATCTTCGAGGCACAGAAATTTCAAATATTGATCCAACTGACAACAGGGGTCCCAAGGTGTAGAAATATCTCGAGTCAAACTATACACGAGACAAAAAATTGGGACATTTTCGCTTATAAATCGAGGTTCATAAGACACAAGAGTAAATATAGTTAAGCCATTTCGGATCTTACTTTACTGATCGTCTTTTCTTTTCGATTACGCTATGGGAAAACTCTCACTGCTTGACCAAATCAAGAACTGTCATTGTTGTATGAGCTGTTGGTTTCTAGATAGTTATCTAGACGCGGTTTAGATTTTAGAGGGTGTAGTAAGGAAAAATGGAAAACTCACTCTTAGTCGGCCGGCCTCGGTGTGGCGGCGGGGTCACGTCCTCGTCTGCCAACCCGGAGGTCGCGGGTTCGAATCCCGACTAGGCGAATTTTTCAATCTACACCTATGGCATGGATGAGTGTGTTTCGTCCCTGTTATTAAAAATGTTACAGTGCCCACTTTATAACTATTAGTGCTGTTTGTGGGCGATTGAAAATACATATAATAAAAAAATAGTCATCTTCTGTTGAAAGATGTAAGTTTTGGCCCTTACCCGGCGAACGATAGCAGTTTTGTAATTGCGACTTTTCCACCGAGTCAGAAATTCCATTTTCGACGATTTAGTGGCTGACGCCGACGTCATCTTCAGGGTGTTGATAAGTTGTTTTCTTGGAAAAGTCTGAGGATCAATAACAATAATTTCTGTGAAGGCACGCATAATAATTTGAATGTTATCAATACTACCAACGGAATTAAATTAAATTCAATATCGCAGTAAAATTATTTTTTTACAATCACTGGCTTTGGAAACAGCTCTTCAATTATATTTAGATATCTAATTTGAGCATACCCCTGTTTTCTAAACAAAAGTCTTGAGAAAAGTGGATTGTTGAAAATTCTACGCCAAGAAAAGTATTTACAGAAAAATTAAAATCAATACAAATCAAAAGTAAAAGATATCCCCTGTTTTATCGTTTACATTAAAAGCTACTACCCATTCATTAATTATTTTCTCAAAAAGTATAAAAAATTGTTAATTAGAATTCTAACCCAGAAAGAATGAACTTCGAATCATATGTTAGCAACAAAACCAATGATGAATTACGAAATCAATTGCAATGCTGTTCCATAGGTTTCTAATACCAAGTCTCGATCTTACCAATTGTCTTTACTAAGTTTCCCAGGGAATTCCTAGGCATAGGGATGTGGCCTCAGAAATGTGAATCTAGTTCATGTTCAAGCGTCGTTTCGATCAAGAAGCCCTTCAACTCTTCAGATTCTCCGTCTATCTCTCTCTCTCTCGTCGTCCGTCTGCCAACGATTGCGATTCCTCGTCACGACTGTCTTTGCAAAAATCCTATTACGGAGCGAAAAATTACAGCTGTTTTTTTTAAGACTGAGAGAGATAATTCTTTTTTACCCCAACAAACGGATAAAAAGACAGTCATATACAGTACGACAGCTGCAGATCATACCGTCACGGAAATCCAAAGTATTTTTTTTCTACGCGGAACCTCGCATTTGCGTCTACAGCTCTCTTCTTTGTTCAGAATTATGGACATCACATTCTCCTCAAAAATGAAAGTAGCATCTGTTCTGAAAAATTAACTCCTCAGTAAGATCTTGTGCATCGAATTGGAAAAAAATACAAAAATAAGTCGGAATGCGCCAACGATCTCGTAATAAATTACGAGATCACTCGCAGGGGATAATTTTCTAATAAAATTCATTTCTTCACCAATATTAAGTTTTGGGTAGATTGAGAGTATTCAAAATGTATAACAGGATCTTCTAACATTAAAATCATAAAAAATTATCATACTTAAATTCTGACCAAAATACGAAGGGCTATAAAATTGCGCCTTCAGTTAATGACTTAATACAGTATCCCCATGCATTTAGCTTTAGAATTACGCTGTAAATTTGTACAACAGAACATAAAAATTCCCAGGGATACGAGAGCATAAATACTCTAAACTAACTCCATTAAGGCCAAGGCAATGATTCTTCCTGAAATCCATTTGATATTTATCGTCACTCAACTCGTTATATGAACTAATATTCCAAGGTTACTTAAAATTAATTCTCCTGACTATAATTTAAATTGTGCAGAAAAATATATTTCCAACTTATTGGAACCCTGGTTAACTGGCTGTAAGTAGTTCTCTTTTCTTCCAGACTAGAATGATTATGCAAAAAGTAATCTACTCAATCACACAATAAATTTAAAACAATTGCAATGACAAAGGCTTTAATTGCTCGTGACTTTAACTTTAATCGTGAAGCCGTGTTTGAACCTTGATCCTACAAATTCTTTTCCAGAAACTGTTAAATTACTATCAAACTGTTAAATCAGAAACTGTTAAATACTGTTATCTTTGTTACTATCTGTTAAACTATCTACTATCTTTGTTTGGTAATACTTTAATTTGCATTTCATCAATGTTTCTTAAGTATATATTTAACAGTAAAGAATCCATTTTTTTAATTTTTTGTTTTCTTTGTGTGTTATGGAATGAAAAATTAAAAGTTATTTGATTTCAGCAATTAATCAAAAGAATATCAGCTGCAGAACCAGGATAACCTTTGAAATCTTGAACAGCCTTAACATGAGAATCATGTGTGTTCATAAAGCTACTACCTAAAGCAACACAATCTCAGTTATCAGTTTGAAATATACAAATATAATAATTTTTTCTTTCTTTCAGGTAAGTTGGAGAACCAGGTGCCTTCCTATTCCAAAAGGACCAAGGAACACTACCGATTCATCAAGGAAAAGTGCAAGTATTATAACGTTGCTAAGTTAAAAATTTCTGTGATCCAGGTAAACATTTATAAATGAATCCATCCGTTGCTTCTTTATAAAAAAAATGCACATAGTCATCCACGAAAAATACCCTTTATCTCATCCCAAAGGTTAAATCGAACTGCAATTATTAAAGAAACAGAGGAAATGTGCTAAATAAAACTTATATCAGGAGATCATTTCAGGCTTTAATTTGGGGAATTTATTCATTATAGAAGGTAAAAAAAACACTGCGACTCACATTAACAATTTTATTGTAAAATTACCAGGTTATGATAGAGAATCTGAAGGTATTGAGGTGTCCTCTTCAGCAGGGGAAGATGTATGAAAGCGAATCCCGGTTGTATTTACAATAAAATTGCTTATATGGAACTGACATGTTTTTCCTTAGCCTTTCATTTCATGTGGAAAGGCACTGTTTTTTCCTGCTATGTTCCAACAAGATGAACGAATTCCATCAAGTTAAGCCGGAAGCTATTTCTGAAAGCTGTAGTTAAATCCTTTACACAAATCGCTGTAGAGACCCATTAAAGCTGTGAGAAGTATTATACAAACAGCATTCATTTCAATAAAACGCAGCTTAAAAAATATGACAATAACACCCAAAAGAAACAAAACTATTAAGAAAATTTATGACCCGTTTCAATTCTATTCGACTAAAAATACTATGCACTCACGTCACCTATTTCACTGGGAATCATACTATGTACCCGGGGGAAGAATTAGAACGGAGGTACTTCGTCTAAAAATTTTGAATAACCCTGTCCTCCAATGGGTTTATTTAGTCCAGAAAAAACGAAACATTTTTTACTCCATCTGATTTGAAATAACGGTACATATTCAATGAAATAATAATTTTCCATACGCTGAAATAAAAGTCCGATGCTCCAAAGATGTATGCCTTCCGGTTACGGCGCACGTCACCTCAGAATAAATAAATTTCAAATTCTTTATGAAGAATTTCCAATTTGGGTCAAATTGTAAAATAAAAAATATTTTTCGCTTTTTTATTTAAAAAATGAACGACATGGCGTCGGAAAAATAACATTTCGACAAAAAAATGAGTTAAGGGTATTACATTTCCGAGGCCACAAAAAGCTTTTCAGTCAAAAAGGATAAGAAATGCTATTATGAAATCAAAAATGTAAATAAAAAATTTGTAAAAGAGCAAGTAGGAGTTTGATAAAATTCGATAGCCGCATGGAGTCACATTTCGCCTGGCAAAATTTGACTGAAATAACACGATTCCGATTGAAACCACGTTCAAAAGGTAAAAATACAAAGTGATGGTTTGATGATGAAAAAGTATCGACTCATACAATGAAGAAGTCGAACAATGCCTCCTGAAAACTTAAACCTCAATTTGCCTCAACTATTACTTTCTCATCAGACTGATTTTAAGTGCTTAAAATATCCATATACATTAATAATAACGTATTAATTTACGGTAGTAGATGACTATCCAGGAAGATACAAAAAATAAGGTAGGTGGTTAACTTGACTATGCAGTGGTTGACTAACATAGAAGAATACGTATTAGTATAATTCATTGCAAAGGCGCAAAAGTTCATTTCAAGTATAATCGTTCTCAAAGGAATACTCGTAATCCTAAGACACCCTTAAAACCAGCCATATGATGGCAACTCCTTTCGAAAAATACATTAACAAAATCATCCAAATCCTTGCAACGTAATTGACCAATGAAATTACATTTTTGACAGTAGAATATTCTCTCCTAAATCGAAATGCAGTCAATACTCATCTATTTACAAATGGTTTATAGTCATACTATTTTCTATTCCAATTTCATCCTCCGCGTTTGAAGGTCTGCTTCACACACAAAAAAGATTCCCATCAACCTAAGAAGTAAAAGCGAAATAATATTCAAGAGGGTAATGAATAACGGAAATTAACAGCGAAAGCACAAGGTCTTTCCCCCCGAGTCACGCTCTTAGGATGAACATGACGGAAATATTAGAGTAAGTAGACCGAGGGGCAAGTCCGGTTTATAGAAAGGGCCCCGTGGGTGATAGTGAGAGATAGACAGGGAGTTGGGTCTTGACAAAAAGCTCGCATAAAGAAGTAGACGAGGCCGTCTGATAGCTGGGCGTCCCCCCCACCCCTTCTCCACGGCGCCCCATGAACGCGAAACTTCCTTTAAAATGCATGGACCCAGTGGGTGGGATCCCATGGCAAGGTGAAGCGGTAATATTTTATGTGGCCATTGTATCTGACGGAGGGGAATAAAGGGTGGAGGAAGATGGAAAGCGCGGGGGTTAAGGGAAGAGGAGAAAGAGGACGAAGACACGGAAACTGCAGGCGAGACAGGCAGGTGGTATTTGGGGTCGGGGGGGGGTGGGGGCATCAAATTCCTCCAGTACTTCATCCTCTTATCGCTACGCACAGGGAACATCGCCGTTTAACGTGATGAAGGTGCGTGGATTAAGATGTTTGTAATTACCTACCACACAGTTTTAGTATGGAATCCAGGTGACATAGGTGAATGAAATAAGTAAAACATGTGAATTCCAAGTGATAACCCACGACATATGAAAATGTTATTATGGGAGCTTATTCATAACTAAGTATACGGATTTTTAAAACCATTATAAAAGCTTTACAATCAAAGATGCACCGGAAATGTTCACACTAAAGAAAATATGGAACCATCGGAATTTGAGATTATATACTCTTAAACATGTCCATGTTCGAAATTGAAGACTTACAATTCAATTTCAATCCAATGTAATACAATTCAAAAACAAATACAAGAGAATATTTACAATTTTTAAACTACATATTGCAAACTAATGGAAAATAAAGCGTCTTATGAGTTAATTGTGACGAACATCTTTAGGGAAAATTATATCAGGAAATGAAACAAAATATAGTTGCTAACTTATATTTAATTCTGTGAAATAGTTATTATATCTGTGGAATAAAATCTAAGTTAACAACTATATTTTCTGCCATTATGGAATTCCACCAATAGACGGCCTCCTCGGTGAATTTCATATCAGGAAGTATTCTGATGAGGGATATAATTCGAAAAATAAATCCTTACACTCATATAATGATGATGAACAAAGTTGTGTGGGAAATGAATTCGCAGTTCTAAACAATTGGGAAGATTAGTATTAAGTACAAAGTACAGTATAATAACTCATTCCAAAAATAAAGCAATAAGAATTTAGAAATGTAATGCAAAATTGCTCAGAGGCAAGAGAATTCCTACACCGGAAAACCGAAGCCTCGGTGCCCTGGGACGTATACCTCTGGTAATTTCCTCACAAAATTACATAAACAGGGTTTACTTGAAATCCATACGGATTAGAATGTTATGAACTAGAGTAAAACCTTTCTCGCCTTCGGGCCTTATTCTGCTCCCTGCTGATTTAATGATAAAGTTATTAAGCTAATATCAATGAAATATTCCGAGTAAGAGAGAAAAAGTAAGGGGAGAATCATTAGCTTTACTAAAATTATTTAATAGGGAAAATCATTCCTGGGAGAGAATGCCTCCAGGGGGTCCATTTAAATTGGTAACGAGAACAAGGAAAACTTAGAAGTGAAAGACCAGATAGCCAAAATTCAAGCAGAGAAGATATAACTTTCACAAACTCATTATTAGTAACCATACATGAATAAACGAACGAATGATGTCATTTTGAAGTTCTCTAGAATTCTTAATAATTTTATCAGGACATTGGGCAAATAAGCAATCGGAGAATTTTAAGCGAAAGCTAAAAAAGCTTTTGAAAATTATTTTGCATTTAAGGAATTACAATATTAAACCATGAAAGTAATCTCATTAGCTAAAGTTCAAAATTTCATTTAACTAGTAAATAATAAGTAAATAAGCAACTCAAAACTATAAAATAGTTTATAAGGCGTCACAAAAGACAGGATTTGTGAGAATGAATTACATGAAATATTTCCTAATTTGGAACGTTCGGATAATTGCATTGAGTTTGGAGCATGAAGAAGTTCAGGTTTGATTATGAAGAAATAAACTTAAATTCGTAATATGCGCAGTTATAAATTATATTTTTCTCGACAACTATTCACAATTATAATGGCTTTATTTAATTAATTTCGAGTCAATATGATCTTAAATGAATCCTAAAATAACCACAGTCTTCAACCTAAAGGTCGGTTTTATCTGTACGATACATACTATATAGTACTGATAGTAAAATATATTAAAGTACAGTACAAACTATTATAAAGTAAAATAGTAGCATATCAAGTAGAACTAGTAGAATAGTAAACTAGAGTAGCAACTAGAACCAGTATAATAGTAAACTAGTATAGAGTAAGATTACAATTACTTAATTTGATTACATTTCGAGCCAATATTATCTTAAATGAATGCAAAAACATCCACAACTTTCAACCCAAAGATCGATTTCATCCGTGAGGGTAGAGATCACCTATTAGTAATAGCTTAACGGCATGTGAAAATTCACATATCTGGATAGGAGTGTCAGTATCTTTCCCTGGGCTTTCCCCATGTTTTCCCAGGAAGATCTGGTACCTAGAATATCACTCTCATCTTGGATTTACTTGGAAGTGTTCGGAGTCGTCACAGGTACCTGATCCCCGTCTGGTAGTCAAAAACTCTATTCACTTGGCTACCTCATTCTCCAAATGAATTCTACAAAGAAAGATTTCAAAGCGAATCGTGATGTTACAATATATTCACGTTCATTCAATTAAAATCAAAGGGTTTGAAGAAGACCCAATATATATATATATGCAAATTAGTTCCTGGAGAACTTATTTAGAAGTCCATTCCGAGTTTATTGATTTATGCTCCCTACCTTCGAAGAAAAGACTCAGGTAGGATGATGAAAGCAAATGATGGCGTAAAAAAGGAATAATGTTTTTGTTTTTCATTCAGTCAAGATATTTACTAGTCATGTCTCGTTGACTTATTCATCGAATACAAAATGCCTTCGGCGAATAATTCGGTAAAATAATGGAAATGACATGAAAAGGAAATCTAAAAGGAATCTAAATGAAAGAGAAAGTTGAATATAAAAAATGGAAATGACTCACAATCGGTTCAAATTAAAGATCTGGGAAAACATTGAGGCAATTTTAAGGAGTAGGCCGAGGTAAAATCGGAGAATCTGAAGTCAGTAGACATAATAACTAAGATATTTCTATTATTTAAAAAATTAATTTAATTGCTAATTCATGAAAATGGGCTGCGAAAATTGGAGTTACTTCCAGAATTCCAGTATTTTGTCATTATTCTCATCAATGTTCTCATATTGGTAGACCGCGATAAATAACTCATGTAAAAACCTTACTTTATTTTTTAATTAAGAAGCATAAGCTATACCGTCCAAAATTTCTCCGAAGTTTCAAGATAGTGTAAAAAGCAGTTAGCATATTCCCTCTGTGTTTCCTTACAAGCTTTTTCTTTGAACCCGCAAGTTATGCTAATTGACGGAGGTTCGATTTTTCGGTCAATTTGTTTCTGAAAGATTTTTTCTGAGAATATTATATTTTCTTTGCTTCATCTTAATTAAAACCTCTAGTTGAATGAAAAATAATCAAATCCTTCCAGGGTTCATTTCGTGAATCACTGTCGAGTATGAAACATTGTGCATTTCTATATTCAATATTTGGAAAAAATGGGGTAACAACACGTTTTACTGGAAGTTTTACTGTATGATGATTAACACTATTGACCCGGTTTCATGAGCTGATATTTTCCTCCTTGACACCTAATCAGACTACTTATTTAATGGATGAAATCGCCTTTTTATCTCATAAACATGGAATTTATCTGCGGAGTAATAATAGAATACCGGCGGGAATATCGGAAATTGATAAAAGGGAGCCCAAATTCAATAAAAGAGAACTCGTGTATTATTTATAATGCAAAATTATAGCTATTATACTAAATACTGTTGAGACTAACTATTCTTCTAACTTGTAATTCTGAGTTCACTAAACAAAATTATCCTGCAAAAATATTTTTCTGAAACTTTACCAAAAAGTATCTTCCGTAACCGCTTTTAGTTTGTCCCTTGAAGAGACCGAGTAAGAAAAACCGTGATGTTCCAACTTCGTTGAAAATGTCACTTTATAATGAATTAGTGTAACAAAAAAACACACCCGACGTTATAGATCTTATATAAAACAATTACGAGTGTTCTCCTTTGTACGTATCATATCAAACAAAAAATTTACAACTCCTTGTTCTTTGGCTCAATACGGCCAACTTTTATATTTTAAAAATCTGAAGGGCGCATTTTCCAGGATATTGCATTATTAAGAGGAAATATATTTACAAAATGATAATATTCAAAGATACTTATAAAAAAATACTGTCCTTGACACTGGATAGAATAACTACCGCTAGATGTTTCCACAAAGATCACCCAATAAGAATCATGAGGACAAAGGGAGACAGTCGCGAAAAAAATATACAAAAAGACCGACAAAGACCAATTAGTCGGCTCGAGTGGAATTAAAATAAAAGGGGGAAAAACTACCACAAAAGTAAATCAACAACTTAGGAGGAACGGCGAATCTGAGAGCGTGGAGGACACGGATTAACTCGGATCGGGACTGGGAAAAGGACGAAAGGCAGCGAGAGAAAAGAGAGGGTGTGGCTGGGCGGGGTGTAGTAGCCGAAAAAAATGGCAGCGAAAGAGGAGAGAGAATATTCATTAGGCAAAAGTAGAGACGAGGCGAACGAACCAAGTAGGCGAGGGGAATGGAGGGCGGGAAAAAAGGTCGTGAGGGACGAACCAATTTTTTTTAGGGGCTGGAATGGTACCCAGGGGTGAAAGAGATGGAGGCGAGAAGAGGTGGAAGGGGGTGGGGTCGCTAGGGTTCCCCGAAACGAGTGCCCGAGCGCCTTAAGAGCAAGGATAACAAGGGTTAAAGAAAACAAGGGAAAGAGGGTGGGTAGGAGAGAAGAGGGAGAGAGGGTACCAGGGACGAGTAACATTCATTTTATGGCCAGTAGAAAAAAAAAAGCCGTGCGACTTTCAAAAGAACGTGAAAAAAAAGGAAGACAATTCCCCTTTCGAAGAGAAACAGCGGAGAAGAAAACCAGACGCAAAATCACATTAAACATTCTTCGAGAAAATAATATTTTGGTCCGACTTCAAGGAAGAGGAGAGAAAGATTGTTTTTTCTTCGCTACAATGGACCATAAAAGACACCAAGAAATCGATTCTAGTGTTCACCCAAGTTTGTTAAAAGATTCGGATTCTGACGCTAGCACCATTTATCGGTGTAATCAAACAATCGAAATCACTTGTTTGTCTCGATCGAGTACGTGAATGTACGAAGCATCATAATGACGTCGCAATCACCAGAAAATATTTCTATTTCATATTTCGATCGCTTTGGTTATGCTATCTTTAAAAAAATGGTATTTAAACACGTTCGCAAAATCTTTTACACCATCAGAGTATGAGGAGAGGTTACTATTACTTTTGTTGCGGGCACGTTCTTACTCGTAGTACTCCTCTACTTCTGTTGAAAGGGTGGGTTGTAGTAAAATATATCTTCTTCTGACAGTAATAATAACATTTTTTGTTTTGGGACTATTTTGCATTTCTTCACCGTGAAGAACCTTTTGAGGGACTCGAACCCTCGGCCTTTTGGGTTAGCCGGTGAGCATACTGCCCACCAGGCTAACCCGATTGGTATCTACTGATAATCAATAACTTGTTCAGCTAAAATAACAGTCAGAATTTAAAGTACACTAAATACATCTTAATTAGAACTAACAGTAACCTTCGCTCCAGGTGAATTCCTGACTATACTTTCCCCAAGGCTAATTTCCTTTCCCTCTCTTATTCCGCAACCTGTTCTCGACGTCTGCTTCCCCGTGATTATATTGTTTTCGCCCCCGAAGAGGACTATTCTAAGACAAGTTCTAAACGGGGTGTGCAGTGGAAATTGTAATGTATATAGTTTATCATATGTCGCCTTTGCTATTTTGACTCTACCGTTATGCCTCTTCAGAATAAACGCTTTGACTTTGAAAACTATATACAGATCTCTCGTCCTGCTGCCATTCGCATTATGGAACCTACAGTATTTTCCTTTATATACAAAAATCAAGAGCTGCATAATTATCCAGAAGGTTTAAATCTGCTTTACGCTGGCTTCAATTCGCACTAATTTGGTTATGGTCGTGACTTTTCACCATTGTAAGAAATAAATTCGTTCGCGTATTAAAGTAGCAGCGTTGAAGATTTGTCAGGCGTCGGTAGGGAATCATGATAGTGCCCTTCGATATTATTATTCCCTTTTTACTTCCAGCAATTATTCGTGATTCTGCAGCAATTATTTTTAAAATGTTGTTCCAAGTATCATTCTCCAGGAAAGACAGGCGGAATTCAAAGTTGTATTGCAAGTATTCGTCCATAAAATTATGGACATGGGTCATGTCATCCGCGACACTTCATGCGATTGTCATTCCCGATATCATATGCTTCCTGGAGCTCGCGTCAAAGCGCTCCAAGGCGAGGAAAGGGAAGACCGGAGCGTTGCATCGACGCAATTCTCGTATGAAACGGAAGGCGACACAACTACTGAAAAACAGAGCGAAACAGGAAGTGAAGGTGAGCGACCGTGCTTGTGCACGAATTTCGATAACAGAACTATTGTCCCAGATGACATACATGTGTGTGTGTGTGTGTGTGTATGTTTGTATATATTTTCCATTAACGCAACGCAGCTTCGAGGCAACGACGACGGGGAGAAAGGAAAAAGTGACGGAAGGGAGGAGGAGGAGGAGGAATAGCGGAGCCGTGCCTAACGCACGGAAAGGGGGCACGGTGACTAATTAGCGAATAGTTCTAGTACCGACGAACGGCACGGATAAAGGGGGTAAACAAAGGCGTCGAGAGAAAGAAAACCCGGAGTAAATGGCCCGCGTAGCATCACGGCCCGTCCCCCAATGACAACTGGCGGATTTTCTTTAACTCTCTCCTCCCGGCTCCCTCTCTTTTTATTCCCGCCCCCTTTT